>PVIA01013742.1:0-30527 GCA_004024845.1 Tonatia bakeri
TGCAGGACAGCTGTTGGGAGGCCTCCTGGCCTGGCGCCCCTGCCGACATCACTCACCTCCCCCAGGAACTGCAGGGCATCCCACAACGACAGGTACAGAGCTGGTTTCAATGGCTCATACACAGTCTTGGGAAGAAGCGCAGGTGGGGCAGGAAGAGGGCCATCTACAACGCAGACAATGGGGCCATCCCGAAAGGACACACAGTCACTGCCTCCTCCAGCCCCCAACCCTGGCTCCTACCCACAGCCCATATGCTCCTTAATCCTGGAGCCAACAGGAAACAGACCCGCCCTCTGATGAGCCTGGACCCCACCAGGCTGGCAACACCAGGAAGAGCACAGGGGCTTTCTCCAGTCCTCAGGAGTCTTAACACCTATAAAAAGGCAAACTAGGCAAGACACAAACCATGATGAAAACACCCTCTCAAACTGGCCTGTCTCAAGTCTTTCCGGCACACAGGTCTACTGGGGGTGAGGCAGGGTCCTGAGAGGTAACTGTGCGGGGGGCTTTCGAGCAAAAGCGAGGGCCCAAGCTGGTGTTGAGCCTGTTGTTGCCGGGTACCTGAGATGGAGCCAAATAGTTCTCGGAGCTTGGTGTACTTGGCTGTGTAATCCCCAGCTTCAGTCAGCACTGCGTCATAGTCTGCAAGACACCAGGGCGCTGTCACTGGCCACCCTGCACCAGTGTCTGTGGCAGCAGAAAGAGCAGACAGAAGCTGGGGTTGGGCAGCACAGTCCCCATCCCAACAATCTGGGAGGCAAAAGGCCTCTTTCGGGACATCAGTGAAAAGACTATAAATACTAAATATTATAAAATGCCGCCCAAACTGCACGTGACTGCAGCATAACCCTAAACTCCAGGCATCTTTCCAGTCTTCCGGGGAAGGGCCTGGGTGGGAAGAAGAGGCTGCTCCCACCCAACAACCTTCCCGCCTGCTGGAGCCTCCCACACATCCCGCAGGGCTTCCAGAGGCTTGTGGGCACGCCAGCCCACTCCCAGAACAAACCTCCCCTTTCGCACACTCCAGAGCCAAGGGCACTCAAGGTGCCAGCGCTGTCCCTGAGGACCCCCCATAAAAACCCAGACACACAAATGTTGGGGCGCTGCAGGGTGAGTCAGATTTGGGGAGGACTTGCCATAGCTGGTGACATCAGACTTGTACTCATGAAAGTGCATGGCGCCATTTATGAAACCAAAGTTGGTGCCCCCGTGGAACATGTAGAGGTTGATGGAAGAGCCGGCATCAATGATGGCAGACACTGTTTTTAAAACATCTGCAGGAAGAGGCAGGAGAGGGGTGTGCAGAGAGAGTCAGAGTCTGAGACGAGCCCCAGGTCCCTGGGGCACTCTCATCTTGCCCAGTCCCTCTTCAAGGTCAGCTCCGTGGCTCTGTCCTTCAGCTTTCACTAAAACCCCAATCACAGGAGGAGAAGAAGCCACCAGAACCCCTGCCCCAGAGCCTGGGCCTTCCAGCTTTTTGTATTTTATTTTTTTTAATTTTATTTTAATCATTGTTCAAGTACAGTTTTCTGTCCTTTACTCCCATTCCAGCCCACCCACCCATCCCTCCCCACCTCCCTCTCATTTCCACCCCCTCCTAGTTTTTGTCCATGTGTCTTTTATATTTGCTCCTTCCAGCTGTTCTTAAAACCACAGCCAAGCCTCTGCTGACTGCGGCTCGGACAGCCTGCTGCCCCAGGCAGCCCTCCGCCTCTACCGGGCATGTTTCTCAACGTCACTCCCACTTACTGAGATGCAGAAAGATAGGATTCACATTAGAGATATAGTGCTGACTCCCTGCCCAGTTCTACCTGTATTAGAGAGCCAACCAATGACACGAAGAGGTGGTATCAAAGAAGAAACGTAAGATATACACACACACACACACACACACACACACATACACATATAATACATATATATGTACATATATAATACACATATATGTATATATATAATACATATATATATGTATATATATATAATACACACACACACACATATATATATACACACATAAAAGTACTGCTCAAAGAAATGCAAAATAACAATGATCTATGGGGTGGCAAATATTGAAGATTATTTTAACACCCAGTGTTGATAAATATTGGGAAACAGCTACTCTTTTCAATAATGGAGAGTTAAAAATCACTGCAATCTTTCTGGAAAGTAGTTTAGTACACATATATCAAAACTGCATTCATGTATCAATTGCATTGCTAGGAAATTCTCAGGGGGAGAAATATGCCAGGTGTGCAAAACTGGATGTCCAAGAACGCTCACTGAAATGGTGTTCCGTTAACAGAACACAGGAAACAACCGTGTTCATCCATAGAGGTGCGGTAAATATGCTGATTTAGAAGCCAGACACCATGGGCTTCTTGCATTCTTCAAAACAGTGCTGGAATTTATAGCTAATAGTAGAGAAAAGCTGTCCACCTGTGCTCTGCACAAAGGACAGATATGTCAGCATCTGCCTGCCTCTCTGTCTGGGAGTGTGCATGGGGCTGCAGATGGACACAGCGGGAGAACTGCCTGGACAGCGCACATCGCAATGGTTTCTCTGGGTTCTCAGGTCTTTATTTTTTCTTTAGACAGTTTCTATATTTGCTGGATATTTGCAATTGGCATGTGTTACTGATCTAATTACAAACTCATCATAAATCAATGTTAAAAATCCTACCATTCACTCAAATGTTAAGACAAATGATCCTGGAATATCAAGAGCAGACTACGACAAGCAAACAGCTCCAGAATCAATTAGCAGATAATGTGGGACTCATTCCTGCTTCTTAGGGTAGCATGCATGCATGGTGGATACAGGTAGCACAAAATCACTTACCAGAAGAATCCAGGATGTTGTGTGGGCCTCCCCAGGAGTCAAACCACCCTGTCCAGTACTCCATCACCATCTTGGGCTGAACCCCCTGGGCACCACAAAACCAGAAGTTAGCTGGTCAAAAGAGGCAGATGGAAGGAGCCCCTCCCAGAGAGGAAAGCCATGCCCTCTGTCCTTCCAGTTCTTCCCCTGGCCCTGGAGGCCACTGAAAGCAGAGCACAGGTGAGGACGAATGCACCTGAACCAGCCGAGCCTCCATGTGTGGCCGCCACAGGACAGGTGGAGAGTGGAACGTGCACCCAAAGGTGGCACATGCAGCAGACCCTGCTGCGTACAGTGCTGGTGAGAAAGCATGGGTGTCTGTTCAAAAGCAAGTCTTTATCAGAGTTCAGCATCTGCCTTGGAGTCTTTCCCTACACTGATCTGCTTTCTGGATCAAGCCAAGCTTTGCCTGTCCTCTCCCAGGAAGGATGAACGGTCTCTCAGGGTAACCACTTCTGAGCACCTTACTGTGGATGCAGAACTCTCTGGCCTCCTCCCTTTAGCTGGAAGAATGGCTGGGAGAGCCAGAGGGCTGAAGAGTGGGCCCCTCTTCAAGGTCCAGTTTAGTTTCAAAAGCAGTTTACGAAACCAGAGTCAAAGGAAGAGCATGGCGCTGCAGTGCAACTATTCCCAGAGCAGGCTCTGCAGCTGTGCCTGGCCCCAGAGCTTGGCTGGAATACCGACTTCAGCACAGGGTTGCCTGGGGCTGCAGACTTTGTTCCCAGGGTTCCTCTATACTCTGCCTTGTTTGCTGAAGCACCAGAGCAGCTCCTGGGGTAGGAGGCAGAGGGCAAGGACAGATTCACTGGCATTTCAGGATCTGCACAAGAGCCTTCCTCATTAGTCATGCACCTTGTCTGTTAGTGACAACAATGCATTTAGATGTAACTGAATGCAAAGCAACAAAATCTGCGCCAAGGCCATGGGGCAGATTTATGGGCCATTGACTAGATGGTACCAAGCATGCCAGGGGAAAGGCCGAAGTAGAGCAAAGGGTTTTTTTTGGCAAGACTGGTGACTTGGTTTTCTTTACAGCTGTCTGCCTCCAACAAAGGAACAGGGAACACATGGCAGGACGTTCAGGCCCCTGGAAAGGAGATGCAGACTCTGAGTCCCACTGGTCGGGGTAGGGAGACTCTTTGACTTGAGGGTGCTGGGGCCAGGGCGGGGAAGTTGACCCACAGCCCCAGACACTGCGCTGCCCACTGTGGTCCCAGCCGGAGCTGCACACTCACTCAGAGCGTGTGCACCTTCACCTGCTGCTCACTACTGTGTCCTTGAGCTGCCCCACAAGGCTGTCTCCGTAACTGCGGGATGCACAGTGGCAGCCTGCGCCATGGGTGCTGGGAAAACTAAATGAGATGGCGCACGTGAAGCCCTCGGTGCACAGTGCCTGACATCAGGAAGTGCTCAGGAAACATTCGCCCTCGTCATCTTTATCGCTGAGTGTGGACGTGAAGGACCAGCGAGGTGCTGCCTGGTGCCCAAGGGGAAGCAGAGTGAGGCCTGTTCTGTTGGACCATTTGAAGGAGCCTTTGATCTAAGACAGCAGCCACACCCACTTTGTACAGGGGAATGGACATCTCTGAACCTTGGACTGAAGGCCTTGAGCAGAGCTGCCCTGTCAACGGGACACCTGGCGGGGGGCCATGGGGGAAGCCGATGCTCCAGGGCAACTAGGAAGGTGTCAACGTGAGGCACTGCTGCCTGGGCACTTTCCCCACATGACCTCATGTGACTCCCAAACAGCCTTGTGAGTGGGTGCCACCATTATCCCTGCCTCCTGGAAGAGGGGGCACACCTCATGGGCGGTGGGCAGCTTGCAGCTCCCCAGACTGTCCCTGGACGGAAGTCAGGTAGGTACAACTCTACACAGTCTCTAGGCCATTGTTTGATATGTCCCGCAAGCAGGCTGCAGCTCCATGAAGCCAGAGGCCCCTTCTCCTAGTCCCTGCCAGTGGAACAGCCAAGCTCCACCCCAAGGCAAAACGGGTACACAGTAGCCAGTGGAGGAAGGCAGGATGGGAGAAGGGGCTGCATGCGACCCACCGGCATCCACTGATTTCCCCAATTTGCCTAACAAAGTCTGTCTGCCCCACCTGTTTCATGACAGCTTCCCCACCCATTCTGCTGGTCTCCGTAAACTGCAGTAGTCGCTGCATCATACATATGCGTGACCCTCATCCTACATGACCTCACACTGCCGTGGTGACTTCATACAGCTGTGTCTTAGGCCCCTAGCTCTGCCCTAAAAATACACAATGGGAGCACCTCCACTGGGTGTCTGTTCACAGGGAACATGGACAGCTCCGCTCCAGGCCCAGGGAGCGTGCGCTCGTCCCACAGAGGTGGCAGTGAGGGGCAGTCACACTTTCAGTAACATGCGGTGACACATGGGCCCTCAGTGCTGTGAAGGGGCCCAGCTGCCATGGCCACATCACAGCTAAACCCTCGGGAGAGAAACACACACTCAAGAGAAGAGAAATCAGTCAGAATAGGATTTTACTGCAAATTCCCATCCGTCTGGTGGATGTTGAGATACATGCAGAAACTCCTCTCTCCTTCGCACCTAGAATGGACCAGGCTTCGTGCCTTGCGGGTGACCATAATCTTTCTAGGCCCACAGGGGCCTTACAGATTAAGGTCAGACGTATACAGTACAGGGCAGGGAGGTGCACCCCAGCCCCAGTCCCAGGGCCCAATCTGAGCAGTCTGGACCTAGTTGAATCCACACAATTCTAGTCAAGAGGACTCTGTGAGCACACCAAGCCTAGAGCTCCAAAAACGAACACCTTTCTCAAGAGGTGGAAACCACATCGATGCATCAGCCCACACAGCAACAGCTCACAGAAGTTCCCACACTGCACTCCCTTCCCCTCACCCCCCGGCCTGGGGCATGGCTACATGGAGCACAGGTGGGATGGCCATGATATGCAATGTGCAATGAGGGCAGCAAGCTGAAGGCTGAGAGCCCGGAGCCCTGCTGCCCACATGGGGATGCTGAGCACCAGCACTTCCCAACAGAGAGGCTCAGCTCGACTCTTCCTCAGAATTCCCACCCTCGCACCGAGCAGGGCGGACAGCTCCCCTGCCGCTGACTTACCTGCACACTTGAGAGAAAAGTGCTCAGCGACTGCAGCTCGTGCTGTGACTGTAAGTTGACGGTGGCCAGCACTGTGAACGGGAAGAACAGAGAAACCAAGTACTGTCTGAAAGCCAGGAAGACTTTCTGAATTACCCCAGGCCTTTCTGAATTCACCAGCAAAGTAAATTAACTAATTTTGATGTTCTTTCCCACCTCCAATTAGAGCGGAGTTCCTCTGATGTCAGATTTATCTTGTTCATCTTGACAGTTGCACTGCTCAGCACAGCCGTGCAGGGCGGTCACCCACTAAGCATGTGTTCTTGATTAATGCAGTTTTTACAATCAGAATCTGCGTTTCTGTTAATGACTCTTCTGCAGGAGCCTAGAGTCTGATCTTTACTCTGCACCTCGAGCATCTAGTACAGAGTAATGACTTAAATAAAGACTCCCCTTTCATTTCTTAGAGGAGGGTTAATTTTCTATTCTACCCAATAATATGTTATTTTTGTTTAAATTAATATTTTAAATGGCTCTCCACCCAGGAAAGGTATGCCTGAGAAAGATGTGCTGCGTTTGGCCTACCACCTTGGATCCAGGCCCACCCCAGTGGTGGAACTCGCTCTGAGGCTCCCCGACTGCTCTGCCCATCAGGTGTGGGCCTCACACGCACTGGTCATCGCCCAAGGCCCAGTAGTCCTGCAAAGGCCTGGCCAGCTGGGCACCTTCACATTTTCCTGTCCAACACGAGCCCCTGACTACCAGTGATTAAAAATAACAGTGAGGCTCCTGAGGCTGAGTATTTGCTTCAATGCCACACGACTGGTGAGCAGCAGAGCAGAGCTGCACCCCCAGGCCCGTCTGACACTGACCCATTGTCCTATGATGTCACTGTCCCCAGAAACCCCTTGGGCAAGACCCTACATGAGGCCCCTCCCCACCTGAAGTGGAAACTCCTGAAGACAAATGCCAGTCTGAACTGACCAGGCAGAAATCCCACATCAGCAGGATTAGCACCACTACCTGAACATGGCATCTGCCCCTACTTCTCCTGAGACTGCACTAAAATAAAAATAAAGGAATGAAGAGGCAGAAGGTCATGAAGAACAAGAGCTGGAGAGGAGACACAGCAGAGATAGCTTCCAGAAAATCTCAGGAGACTGGAAAAGCAGGAGGGTTGGTACATGGCCTAGGAAAGTAGGATCACAACAGGCTCGTCACCCCACAGCTGAGACCCTGTGCAAGGAACAACAGCCCACCTCCTGCTTGAGTGTTCCTCAAGCCCCTATCCCCACCGGTGGCTGTCCCGCAGGGAGGTGGATTTCTCTAGGCTGGGAGGGATCGGGCACAGCAGAGGCGGGTGAGAGATGTGACGGGGGAATGAGGACTTGCAAGGGGCATCCTGCCCATCCCTCCCACTTGCCTCCAGAACACCTCCAACAATACAGCAAAGGAGTCTTGTCTGAAACAGTTAACAGAGCTGAAGACAAGTTCCCCAAACACCGACATTTGTGTTTGCCTCTTTGAGACAGCCCCCGATGGCCTGTCACCCCACAGAGCAGCACACCTGTCCCCAGCCTCTCTGAGTATCAGTTCCCAAGTGGCAGGTTAGTGCCTCTTCCTTAAACTGCTCAGTCCAGAGCCAGGCAATTGAGTAAATGCCCTCACATGGAAGATTGGAGCAAAACAGGTGGATGTTAAAAAAAAAAGTAAAATATCTTCAGAGAGAAAGAAGAAAGAAGTACCCATTTAAAAAGTATGCCGTGGGAAAAGAAATACACTCCAGAAAGACAAGACCCAGGAAGTAACAGGACTAGAAGATTAAAAGCTGAGGAAGTCACCCAGAAAACAGAATAAAAGGGTAAAGAGATAAAAGAGCAAAAGATTAGCAACTTAGAGTCACTATGGGAGCCCAATCACAAATAACAGGAGCAACCAAAGATCAGAAAAAGGAGGGGAAGGCACACAGGAGAAAGGCAACAACTGAATGCCCCCCATTGGGGACCATCACTATTCCAACCCCAGTGGTCACAGTAGTGCCTCAAAAAGGAACATGTCTCATGTCCAAGGACAGCATTGAAACCCAGACTGTCAAGGATAAAAGGCACATTCTCCAATTACCCAGAAACAGCAGAACATGTAAGACGTTTGTGACCCAGAATGCCCTTGCTCTTCAGCAGCAGCAACAGTGGATGCTAGAAGACAACGCAGTCGTGCCCTCGAAGCTCTGAGACATGTCTCCACAGGGACGCAGGCCAGCCTCAGTGACCATGCAGGAGGCCCATGCAGGTCAGGGACACGAGGTCGCTGACAGCATCCTGAGACGCCATGCCGAGTCTGACATGTACAGGCATTTGAAAACCCCCTGAGACAGATGTGTGGAACATGTTGGTAAAACATTTAAGAGAAAGGGGGAAGGGTAGAAGGAAAAAAGAATTGAAAAGAAAAATAAAGGGGATATTTACACTGAGTGTGACAACTGAGCACACAGAGTGGGTCAATTCACATGCACGCACAGACTGCCAGACATACTGTCAGGCCCGTGGAGGACATCACCTGTCAGTCATGTGCTGACCGTTGCCGGCAACAGAAACCGGGAGGTGGCCCCACGGGCCAGGCGAGGCGGCCAGGAGAGCCAGAACCTCGGCCAGAACACGTGTCAGTAGGCAGCCTTTCAAACCCATAAAGGTGGAATGCTACAGGTGTATTATTTGGAATCATCAATGGAAATGCCAGAATAAAAATGAGAGTTCAAAAGGCTATTTCTGGGGAGTGGGAGCAGGGGGGCTGCACAGTATTTCTTGATAAGCATTTCTAGGATTTGACGTTTTTAAAAGATTTACTTATTTATTTTTAGAGAGGGGAAGGAGGGAGAAAGAGAGGGAGAGAAATATCAATGTGTGGTTGCCTCTAACATGTTCCCCCACCCACTGGAGACCTGGCCCCCAACCCAGGCATGTGCCCTGACTGGGAATCAAACCCGGGGCCCTTCGGTTTACAGGCTGGCACCTAGTCCACTGAGCCACACCAGCCAGAGCTGATTTCACTTTTATGCCTTGTGAATGTGTAACTATAATTCTGTTTTAAATTAATTGAAAATACAACATCTCAGGCAGCAGGCAGTGCTCCTGAGGCTGGGAGGGGCAGGGGGGATGCATGATGGCTCCCAGCTTCCGTGCAGGCTTTCCCCTGCAGGGTGCCAGCACAATGAACACCTGCAGCAGCTCCGATGGCCCTGCCTCCCTACCTGCGCCAGTCACAGCTCACCCAACCATCCACACCCCAGCCCTGACCAGATCCCTAAGAGCTGGAGGCTTTGAAAGCAGCTACAGGGAGACAGCACCACCATGTGGAAACAACGGGAACAGCGGCTGGGCCTCATCAGGAGACAGAATGGTTGGAGAACTCACCCCACCTGGGAATCAGAGCCTTCTCCCACCCACCCATTCAACAGTCACTCCCTGAGTGCCCACTGCACACTGGGTGCTGGCCCTAGGGCTACAGAGATGTGTGATCCTCTCTTCAAGTGTCCAAGACAGTGCAGGGCCATGCAGAGGCACAGTGAAGTGCGCATGCTGCAGCCGAGACCAGCACAGTGGCTGGAGTCTGAGGGGAGGGCTGGCCATGGCCTGTCCAGGCACAGGAGCAGCCAGGCCCCACGCAGCCTACTGCTGTGGTGAAATGGTAAGTCATGGAACGAAACTTCCCAGAATGTCAGAAAGTAAAATAAGGCCGAGCAGAGCCCGAGGATGAACTGAAATTTTGAATGGTGCTCAAAGGCAGCCTCGCTCTGAGGTGACCTCAGGGAGGTTGTGAGGAAATGGAGCAACCATGCCCTGCACACCTGGAAGAAGCTGGGGCATCCAGCCTGCCTGAGGAATAGCAGGGAGGCCAGCAGGGAGGAGCAGGGCAGGCCAGGGACCGGCAGGAGACAGCTGGCCACTGGGAAGCAGAGGTCGTGCAGGAGGCCCTTCTAGGTCACTCTCAGAATCAGGGTACACCTGGAGTTCAGGCAGGGGTGGGGTGATCTGAATGACCTTTCAAAGCCTGTTACATCGAGAAAAAGTTTAAGGGAGTCAACAGTGGGGAGAAAAGGGAGATTAGTTCCAATGATGTTGCTATAATGCAGATGAAAGATGATGGCCGTAGTTGAGGTGGCAGAACTTACTTGAATTCCAGATACTTTTTGAAGCTAAAGCTAGAGGTAAAAAGGGTCTGTTAGGGGCTGTGTGCCTAGCACGTGGGAGGAGAGGGGCCAAGAGTGACTACGAGGACTGGGGGCTGTGTAATTGGGGGACAATGGAGCTGCAATTTGCCGAGAACAGGAGGGGCAGGTTCTAGACGAAAACGGGCAGGTTCAGGTCCATAATGGTCCCCAATGGTCCCCGAGACTGGCAGCCTCCCGGGGCAAGCCCATGAGTTTAGGAAAGGCCTCATTACAACACAGAGATGGCACTTAAAGCTACCTGGATGGCATCACCAGATGTCACCAGATAGAGGGCTCATTCCAAGGAGTGAGCCACGAAGAATCTGAACATTTTAGCTGAGGGAGAGAGAATGACCAGGATAAAATACCAAGAAGGAGCTGCCCATGAGGTCAGAGAAAAACAGGGAAATGGTGTCCTGGATGCCAAATGAGAAGACAGATTCAAAGGGAAGAGAAGGATGGTCGACCACAAATAAAATCGGACAGGTCAGAGACGGCGGGGACTAACCAGTTAAATTTATCACGTGGACATGGGGAGGTGGAACGTGTTCCTCCTCCAGGCTCTAAGAGGGATAGGAGGAAAGGGGTGAGGGGCCCGTGAGTGAGCACATAGGTAGAGTTGCTGAAAGGGGAGCCTGCCAGAGAAATGAGTGGAGAGATGTTTCCATAGAAGAGAAATAACAACATGTTTATATGCAGTGGGGATGATCCAATGGAGAAAAGCTGATAACCCAGGGCCTAAGGTGGAGGTGCGGAGGAAGTCCTTGAGGGGTGAGAGGACTCCCTGTGCAAGTGGGGAACAGCAGGCACATCTGCAGGAACAGAAGCAAAGGAGAGGCGCAGTGCTGGTGGGGGCACCCACACGCTCATGCACAGCTTCCCCCCTGCCAGCCAACTGCCGTCCCTGCGAGGGCTCTCAGACCCTCAGAGGGTTCAGTCACCTCTCTAATTTTGGCAGGACTGGAGGAGGCTATCTTTGCAGCACATCCAGGGCTTCATCTGCTCGGCCCTCTTTGGGGGTGTTCGGACACCTCAGATGCCAGCTTGCAGTCTACAGAGCACGGCCAGTGTAAGTGCAAGCAGAAGAGGAAGACCAACTACAGGGCCAGCCACAGCAAGTCCATCTCCGACACGGAGCCTTTGCAGGCCCAGAGCTTCGGGGCCCAGCGCCATGCTGATGGGAAAAGGACAGGCCTCAGAGCAACTCAGCAGGTGGCGAGGCTGTCAGGGTAGTATGCACAGCCAGGCCTAAGTGCTGCCTCCCCACCTCCATGCAGGTACCTCCTTCGATGATCCCCTTGCTCAAGCCGTCCTTGTTGTCCGAGGTCAAGAGCAGCTCCACAATCCCTCGGTCCTCCAAGGCCTATGGGGGGAAATGAGATCATCAAAGCCCATCATTCCTCAAAGCTCCCACTGGCTCACAGCTGCAAATGAGGCAGCAGTTAAGGAGGAAGAAATTCAAATACAGCCTTTATTTCTCTGCCGAAAAAAGAGAAACCCACCCTGTCTGTGTGTGCCATGTTTGACAAAGCTCCTGTCTGCGGGAAGTCCAGCCGCACAGCAGCAGCGCCGTCTGGCTCTGGCAAGGTGCCCCATCTGGCTACTCTGCTGTTCCTAGGTATGACCACCCAGAGGCCAGCTCAGCAAGGCCAGCTGCCATACTGTCACCTGGCAAGAGACCACAGGGACCCAAGAGTGGGTCAGGGCCTCAGGGACAGCACACTCCTCCCCCTTTGCCCTCACCAGAACAAGCAGCCTGTCCCTTCCACACGCCCAGCACATATGGTACTGGTCGCTGCCACACCATAGTCATGCGCCCGTGGTGCAGGGCATGTGCCCAGTAGAACGGTAAGTACTTTTTGAAGGTTGTAAATCGAATGATGAAGAAGTGGAAGGAACACACACTGCTCAGGGGCAATAACCAGTTTTTGCTCGAAACACCCGCTAACACAAGCCTTCACAGTATCAGGGCCTTCCGCCAAGCACTTTCCCTACACAGACTGCCCCCAGCAGTCTCACCACCAGCTCTGAGCAGCACAGGTGTGAGCCTCAGAGAAGTTAGACAAGGTGCCACGGGCTCAGAGCTGATGAGCGAGTACAGACTGAACCCAGAGTCTGCTGCCTTTAAACACTCTGGTCTGGGCTCTAGGCAACTTGGGATCAGAAAGCCCAGCCAGGGGGATCTGCCTATCATTTTGCTGCAGACGTTATACAAGATTGCTTATTCCAGCCTGATCCTCTTGGAAACGGGAGGCAGAGACAACCCAATGGGTGAATAAAGCTCAGGTCTGACCCCAGATCCTGGTAGGAAGGAGCATAGGGGTCTCATTCTCAGGACAGCAGGGGCTGCAGGAGTGCAATCCACTAGGCGAGGTGAGATTTTTGTCAAAGCCTGAAAAGCCCCCGCCTTCCAACTCTCCAGCCAGCCAGTCACTCACTGACATTTCACAAAGTTTGCTTAGGTTCCTGCTACATGTGTGCAGCATCGTGGAAATTGGGAGGCTGAAAACATGGACGGTGACTGTCTTTTATGTCTGTAACAGTCCCCCACGACCTTCCACAGGCATTGAATGACCGCTCCCAGGGCACTGGCCATCTGCCAAGTGCAGGTTTGGGTCTCGTGCCTGTCATCCCACTGCTTCCATGGCAGCCTCAGAGAAAGGCATTCTTGTCCCCACTGCGCACACAACACAATAAAGCTCAGAAAGGGAAGGTGACTTTTCCAAGGTCCTCTATGTCAACGGGGTCCCCATGCCCACAATGCCCCAGGAAAACCTGCATGGCAGCTCAGAAGACACCCTCCCAAGACCACCAGGATAACAAGCTGGGCTGCCTCTTCTCTCCACCCACCTGTCTCATGCAGGGGTGCCTCTCCCAGGTACCAGGAAGATAGGACTGAGCAGGAAAGGTCCCTGAGTGGCAGCCCTCTCCTCTCCTGCCCTCACTGGAGCTCTGCTCCTCTGCAGCTCAGTAATTCAGTAACCACTGGGTAGAGACGCCCCAGCACCCAGAGACAGGCAGCGGGAGGAGATGAAGAAGGAGGCGTTCCCCCATCCTGCACCCCAGCTGGGACCTTGCCAGCCAATTCACACACAAAGAGGAAGCTGGAGGCACAGTCTAACTAGGCAGGGGCTAGACCTGACCATCAGGACTGAGCACTTCCCTTTCCAGGGAAGGACTGTCACTCTTCCTAGAGTCAGCCTCGCTCCCTGCGCTGAAAGCATTCTGCACGTGAAGACGGGTGGGGAAGAATGAGCGAGAACCTACAAGCTGATGCGCTCAAGCCTCGGTCTACCTGTCTGCAGGGACGAAAGTACTTTTCAGAGAGAAAGTACTTTCCAGATGGCAGAAGAGATGCTGTTCAAGATTCCAAGAGCCAAGGCCAGGGCAGTCTTAATCCAACTGATTCAGAGGCCACTTAACATTTCCTCGGCTCGCACCATGGCCAAGCCTTCTAAGGACTCCAAAACCAATGCCGATGACTCTACCAAAGTCTTGCTGACTGACCACAGTCTGCTTCGAGCAGTGCTGAGCCATGTGACTTCACACATAGCACAATTCAGCTAGGCCAATCACTTCATTAGTTCTACTCCACAGAAGAGGAAATGGAGGTTTAGAAACATTAAGGCATTTTTTAAGGTCTCAGCTACTAAGGGACAGAAACCAGAGTTGAATATTCACCCATTCCTCTAGCCCTGCCCAGCCCCGCTCTGAGCAGCCACCTATGAAATCAGTGGTTTGCCACCCCACCCACGCATTGAAATCAGATGTTGGAGTGCCAGACTGGCCCAGGGATTTTCTACAATTCTCAGATGAAGCCAACATGCAGGTGATGCTTCAGATGCTGGAACAAGAGAAGTCCCTCCAGGAGGACGTGTCTAACCATCGCCACTCAGGTGAGCCAATTCCTTTCTTCACAGGCCCTGCAATGCTATGGAGGCACTGCCAGCCCCAGTCAGTCTCAGCCAGTACAGGGGAATAAGTGGCAGCCCTCCTGCAATGAACACATGGAGAAAGAACTCACTCACTGATGAAAGGCACTGAGAGATGTGGCGTCAGTATGAGAAGAGTGGCGGCCCTCCTGCAACACTGCAGCCTACGCTGCATTCTGGAGGGAGGACGGTAAAGAAATGTGTTAGGCTGGCACTTACTTTCTTGACGTAAGGCATGTAGGCAGGGTCTTTGTTGTAGGAGCCATACTCATTCTCCACCTGCACAGCGATGATGGGCCCTCCGTGCTTGTACTGGGGGAACACAAGACACAATCAGACGCCGAGTCTGTACGGGGACTGTGCTGCCTACTTTTACCGTACTTATCACCAGTTAGTAGCAAAACACCCCATTTACCAGCGAAAGTCTCAGAAGGTTTGGTGTGTAACACAGTGAGGTCAGTAAGACAGTGGGAAGGTCCAGGACCGTGTGCCCCTGTGGAAGCATCACATAAACAACAGCGCACTGACCAGAACACCTCTGAGGGAGCTCTGGAAGCCAGCCAAATGCTTAAACAAAGAAATGCCCAATGCGGAAAAAGACATTCAAAACAGTATGGAATCACGTGGTAGTCTGCTCGCCCTTGCCCCCTCTCCCTGGTGTAGTGCGGCACAGTCAGAAGAACAAATCCCAATCCCCAGTTTCCTTCCTCGAGATCAAAGAAGCAAAATGGAACTCGTTTGCAATGTTCTGGGCTGTCTGTGGGCTGTCCAGCCGGCTAGGAGAGGTCCCATCGGACTTGGGGCTGAAGCAGGAAATGTTATCAAAATCTGGACCTCAGGATGTGTCTTTCTTTAGAAACTATTTCTAGAGATTCACAGCAGAGCCTCAGTACTCGTTAACTCGTCCCGAGTGGCGAGCAAGGGTCAAGTGAGGAAGCGTTTTCTCTTGTGGGGCAGCATCATCACTCACACAAGTTCTACAAGTGCATGGAGCAGCGAGCAAGTGCTGAGTCTGGAAACACGTTTTTGGGGTCAGAATGTGACAAGTACAGGCTTTACGAGTTCTGAAACTGACATGTACTGAGGTGTGACTGTATTTTTTTCCTTTGAATGGGCCATGTTTCCGCTTCTTATATGTCTTGTGTTTTTTTGTTGTTGAAAATTAGGCATTTGAATAAACAGTCCCGCTCCCAATCTTTGCAGATTTGAGGGGACTGCCTTCACTATTTAACAGGCTCCTAAGCCTTGGAATCAGCCTGGATAAGGGTTTTAACATCTTCTCAGATAGTTTCAGGGCATCTGTCCTGTCTGGACTCTGTGTGGGGTGTATGAGTGTGTTTATTGCACCCGCTGCTTTTACGTGTCTTAATTTCCTAGGGTCTCACCCCAGCTTCTTCTGGCCTTAAATGCCTCATCATATTTCTCTGCCTTCACACCCCTGCCCCCAGGCACCCCTAAGTCTGCAGTCCCCTAGCAGTTCTCACATGCCGCAACCTGCCACTGTCTTTAAAGAAACACACATGCTGGGCTTACTGGACAAAAGTCTTCATACAACTGTCATAAATATACTGAAGGAGCTAGAGAACATTGTGGACAAAGAAATCAGGAGAAAAATATATGAACAAAATGAGAGTATTCATAATGAGACAGAAACAATAAAAAAGAACTAAACAAATTCTGAAGCTGAAAAACACAATATCGAAATTAAAAAAATTCACCATAGGAGTTCAACATCAGAATCAAACCAGCAGAACCAAGAGTGGGGAAACTTGAAGATGAGTCATTTTAAATGACTGAGTATGAGAAGAAAAGGAAAAAAGAATGAAGGAAAATGGACAGAGCCTCGGGGACTAATGCAACATCAGTAAGCAGACTACTGTGCTCATTGTCTTCTCCCCAGAGGAAGAGGAAGAAGGGGGATAGAGATTTGGAGTAACAATAGCTGAAAATCTTCCAAACCTAAGGATGCATAGATACACAAATTCAAGAACCTTTGATGACTGTTAAGTAGCACTAACCCAGAGACCCACACCACACCACGCTACAATCAAATTGTCGAAGGAAAAGGCGGAAAGAGATTCTTGAAAGAAACAAGAGAAAAGCAACTTGACGGGTACAAAGGATCCCCAGTGAAACCATCAGTGGCTATCTCATCAGACACCTTGCAGGACAAAGGCAGTGGAAAGACATATTCAAAGTTCTCAAGGGGAAAAAAACTGAGAGTTCTGTAGGCAACAAAACTGTGCTTCCAAAATGAGGGAGAAATGAAGACACTCTCAGACAAATAAAAGCGGAAGTATTTTATTAGCTCTAGACGTGCCTTACAAGAAATGCAACATGAGGTCTCTCCAACTGAAATGAAAGGACACTAGACAGTGACTTGAAGCCGTATGAAAATACAAAGTTCTATGGTGGAAGTAAATCTGTGAAAGATGTAAAAGCCAATATTATTATAATTTTAGTTCATAACTGCAATTCATATTTATTTACAGGATTTTAAAGACAAAGGCATAAGAATAATTATAAATCTGTGATAGTGGGCACACTATGAAAGATTTCATCTGTGACATCAGTTAACAAAAAGGGGCAGAGCTGTAAAGGAGCAGAGTTTTTGTTTATGATTAAGTTAAACTGGTATAAACATAAGACAAAATCTCATAAATTCTAGACAGTACATGTATACCAATGGGAACCACAAGGAAAATATCTATAGAATATACACAAAAGGAAACAAAAGGGAAAGTAAAACTTGTCATTACAAATAATTACTTAAATACAAAAAAAAGGTGAGCAATGGAGAATATGAGGAAGAAAAAGCTATAAGATATACAGAAAACAAATAACAAAATGGCAAAAGAAAGTGCTTACCTATCAGAAATTACTTTAAATGTAAATGGATTATGTTCCCCAACCAAAAGACACAGATTTGCAGAATGAATAAGAAACTGTATTCAACTATACGCTGTCTACCAGACACTCACTTTAGATCTAAAGACACACATAAGTTGAAAGTGAAAGGATGGAAAAAGATATTCTGTGTAAGTAGTTATCAAAAGAGAGCGGGAGGACTTTAGGTCAAAGACTGTTAAAAAGAGACAACACAAGGTATTATATATACATACATACATATGTAGTTATATAATTATAAAAATAATAAAAGGGTCAATTTAGAAGATACAATGATTTTAAAACTATATGCACCAAACACCAGAGCCTCAAAGTATATGAAGGAAATATTAATAGAATCGAAGGGGAAAGAAGGCAGCTATAAAATAATAGCAGGAGACTTCAACACCCCATTGTCAATAACAGGTCCCTGACAGAAGATTCATGAGGAAATACAGGACTCGAACAATATATAGATCAACTGGACCGAAAACAAACATATAAAACACTCCAGCCAACAACACCACAACACAAATTTTTTTTCAATTGACAGGGTGTATCTCCAAGATAGGTCATAGGTTGGGCCACAACACAAATTTTAATAAATTTTAAGACTGAAATCAGAAAAAGTGTATTTTCTAATTACTATATAATGAAACTAGATCCTGAAAGGAGGAAGAAAACTAAGAGTCACAGACGTGTGGAAACTAAACAACACACTCCTAAACACCAGTGGTGAAATCATAAAAAAATTTAAAAATATCTTGAGACAAATGAAAGTGTAAACACAACAAAACACACATGGGGCACAGAGAAAGCAGTGCTAAGAGGGAAGGTTGTAACTGTAAACATATAAAAAAAAATGGTCTCAAGTCAACAACCTAACTTTTCACCTTAAGGAAGTTGGAAAAGAGAAACAAATTAAACTCCAAAGTACCAAGGGAGTAAGATAATACAGATCAGGGTAGAGATTAAAATAGAAAATAAAAAAAAAGAAAAATCAACAAAACCAAGAGCTGATTCTTTGAAAAGATCAACAAAATTGACAAATCTTTAGCTAGATTAACTAAGATTCAAATAACTAAAAATCAGAAAAAAATAGATGTTACTGCCAAGTTTATAAGGATAAGTAGAATTATAAGAGAAGAATATGAACAATGGTACACCAAAATATTGGATAACCTAGATGAAACAAATTCTAGAAACATACAACATGCCCAAACTGAATCATGAAGAATAAAAAACCTTAATAGATTTATAATGATTAGAGAGATTTACACCGATCCTTCTCAAACTCTTCCAAAAAAAAAATCTGAAAAACAGGAAATACTTTCAACTTATTCTGTGAGGGCAGTATTAACTAAAACCAGAAAAGACCCTTCAAGAAAAGAAGAAAACCACAGACCAATATCCCTCATGAATACATATGCAAAAGTCTTCAACAAAATACTAGCAAACAAAATTCAACAGCATGTTAAAAAGATTATACACCATGAGCAATGCAAGGCTGGTTCAACAAAAATCAATGAAGCAAATCATATGCACAAAGTGAAGTGGAAAAAAACCACACAATCATCTCAATTGATGCAAATAAAGCATTTGACAAAACTCAACAACTTTCATAATAAAAAACATACAACAAATTAGAAATACATAAAACTATCTCAATATAATAAAGGCTATATATGAAAATCCTGAGGCTGGAAGCTGGTGGCGAGGTAGGTGGGAGCAGAGCCCACTCCCCCCTGTGCAGGGGTGGAACACCTAGCTGACCATCTGAGGAACACTGTGAACAGCCAATGGAATCCCAGCATATATGAATGTTGGAGGCCAAAACTGTAGAGGACATTGAAAAATCAGACAGTAAGGAGAGTGCTTTGGGACAATAAGGTCCCTGGGACCAGTGCAGGAACGAGGGCTGCTACAGCACCGGGCCCGGTGTGCACTGGGTCTGCTGCAGGATTCTTGGGGGAGAGCCAGGTCAACAGCTCCCTTCCCTGCCAAACAGGGAAGTTTGAGCAGCACCAGGATACACCTGGATGCTTGAAGTCACCAGGGGAGGAATACTGACAAAGTGGCAAACACACAGGGGTAATGTATACCATGGACACTGGCTTGGAAGAGTTGGGCTGTGACAGACCCTGACCCAGGTAGTCTGTGGTCTGGTTGGAAAGTTGGGCTGGATGAGAGGCCAGATGCTTGTTAAGAGTGCTAGGCTTGAGCAGGAGGATTTTATTCAAAAATGGCTCTTGGACACTATTTAGGCAACTCTCCCACAGTGGCCACCCCAACTGGCCTGGCCATGCCCCCATCCCCACTGTTCCAGCGGCCAGGGCAGCACCCCACCACTGTGTGGCCAGCTGGCTCACTAAGAGGAAGGAGGAAGTGCCCTCCACAGAGGAGAGCAGCAGGGCTCAGGGAATCAGCAGTCCCCAGAAACACTTAACTTAGTGGGGGAGCTGAACTACTCCAAAGAGACTTTTGAGAGTGCCTAGCACCTAGGACAGCAAACAGAGAGAAGGTGGTGTATGAGCTACCCCTAACTAGTGCACCTCAAGGATGGCACAACTGGTGGATTGAAGGTGCCGGCCTGGCGCAGATGGGCAGTGATGGCCTAGCAGCGAATGGAGAACTTGGGCTGGAGACTGGGCAACTGTGAAGATTTCAGCCCAGATCTGGACCCCATCCTCGCAAAACCACAGGAAGGGAGAAAAGCGAAGCCAAACCCCCCTCAGTCTGCGGCATCCAGGAAGACCAGCAGAACTCACTTGGCCGGTTTAAAGTCAGCGGGAGGCTTTTTCCCCCCCCACATGAGATAATAAGACCTAGAGCTGTGAAAGGTCCAGAGACAGACCCAAAGCGGGAGCACAAGGCTAACCCCAACAACTCAGAAACTGAAACAAATTCTACTTTGCTATTCTAGAGAACTTGCATGTTATTGTTTATTTGCATTATTATTTTTTCATTATTTTTACTTCTTTTATTTTATTAGTACTTTTTATTTTCTTATTTCTCTTCTTTCTGTTTAGTTTTCTTCATTTTATTTTTAATGGCATTGTTTGACCAGTTTTCCTTGTTCTCTCTTTCACAGTATATTTTAATTTTCCTTCTTTCACTTCACTTGTGTTCTAACAGCACACTGCTCTAGGTCGTGTACTTCCTATTCTTGTTATTCAGATCATATAGTTCCTGTCATATGATTGTTGTTCCAGTATTATTGTAAATAACTGTTGTTCCACATAATTGTAAATACTACACAGCACCCCTCCCTGATCTTAGCCCATCTCACTGTCTTCTGGAACTTTATCATTGTTGTGGTTACCTCTATTCTCTGTCACACTATGCCTATTTTTTGTCCTTTACTCTAACTATATCTCATCATCTGATCTCCCACAAGCTCTCCGTTTTCTGGATTCAACTCACAAGACTTCTCCCTTCTAACAAGAGTCTTATCTCTTTTCTACCCTTTCTAAAAAATGACTAGTTGGGTGAAGTATCACAGTTAACACTATACTTATCCAAAGGATCTCCTATCTCTTCTCAATGTGTTGGTACTTTAAATCCCATAGAATATACTCCTGATGTCTTAAACTGTTTTGCCTTCCCCCTCCAAGTGATCACATAAAAGAGTAGGTGGGAGCTGTAAACACCAATATACCTGCTGGAAGAGAAAAACCACCAACAAAGGTACCCCAACAGATAATAAAAAAAGATGGCTGAGGCTTGAGTGAAAGACACATTAACCACCAACCAGGACCAATCTGAAATTACAACCAAATGGCAGAGAAATCATCCAGAATAAACAACTGAACAACAGCAAGAGAGAAGCCTCATAACCTCAGACAGACAGAAAAACCAGCTTTGACACAACCTGTCCACACCTGCATAACAGTATACAACATGTGCTGGGTGGAGTGACCCTCAATCAGCCAGCTGGAGGGAAGGACCCACCAAAGAAAGACCCTACAAGGATCAAAACCCAAATAATCCACAGTGCAAACATAAACAGCATCCCAAGAGCAGCAAGATCAGGAGATCAAGGAGACTGCACCACTGAATCTCACAGGTTTCCTACCACAGAAGATCACACCACAAACTCAGAAAGTCAGAACAGATCAATTTAAGAAGCGATGCTAACAAGAAGAGTCTCACAAACAATGGGAAGACAAAGAAACAAATCCCAAATGACAAGAAAGGAGGAATCCTCAGAAAGAGTGCTAAATGAAACAGAGGCAAGTTAACAGATACTGAGTTCAAAACAATGGTTATAAGGAAGCTCAATGAGCTCACTGAGAATTACTAAAAACTACAGGGAAACTACAATGAACTCACTGCAAATGACATCAACATGAAAAAGGAAATACAAACTATCAGCAAGGACCAAGAAGAAATGAAGAATACAATTTCTGAACTGAAGAACAAAGTAGAAAGAATCAAAACCAGGTTAGATGAAACAAAGGATTGGATCAGTGAGCTGAAGGATGAGGAAGAAAAAAACTCCCAGAAAGACCAAGAAAAGGAAAAAAAGACTCAGAAAGACCAAAGTGGTGTTAAGGGAACTGAAGGACAACATGAAAGGTAATAATATTCGTATAATAGGGATACCAGAAGGAGAAGAAGAAAAGCAATGGATAGAAAACCTGTTTGAAAAAGTAACAATGGAAAACTCCCTAATTTGATGAGAGAAAAGGTCACTCAGATCTAGGAAACACAGAGAGTCCCAATCAAGAGGAACCCAAAAAGGCCCACTTCAAGACACATCATAATTAAACTGGCAAAATTCCAAGACAAAGAAAAGAATCTTAAAGGCAGCAAGGGAGACACAGGAAGTAACATACAAGGGAGCCCTCATAAGAATAGCAGCTGACTTCTTAATGGAAACACTACAAGCCAGAAGGGAATAGCAAGAAATATTCCAAATAATGAAAAGCAAAGGCCTGCAATCAAGACCACTCTATTCAGCAAGGTTCTCAATTAAAATGGAGGGTGAAATAAGGAATTTCCCAGACAAAATAAGACTCAAAGAATACACCTCCACCAAACCAGCACTGCAAGAGATACTAAAAGGATTCCTTTAAGACAAGGAAGAAAAAGAATGAGAGACAGAGGAACACAGGTACAAAGGAAGTAAAATGGCAATGAATAGTACCTGTCAGTAATAACCATAAATGTAAATGGATTAAATGCTCCAATCATAAGACATAGAATAGCTGAATGGATAAGAAAGCATGAACCACACATATGCTGCCTAAAGAAACCCACCTCAGGATAAAAGACCTGCACAGGCTGAAAGGGAAAGGTAGGGGAAAAAAATTTGAAGCAAATGGACTTGAAAAAAAGCCAGGGTAGCAATATTCATATTACACAAAATAGACTTCAAAACAAGGGCCATAAAAAGGTCACTACACAATACTCACTACACAGAATCCATCAGGAAGATATAAACATTGTAAATATATATGCATCCAACAGAGGAGCACCCATATATATAAGGAAAATCTTGGAGGACTTCAAGAAAGATATTGACAGCAACACAATTATAGTAGGGAATTTTAACACCCCACTGTCAAAAATGGACAGATCTTCCAAACAAAATATCAACAAAGATATTGTGACATTGAACAATGCCATAGATGAAATGGGCTTAACTGATATATATATATATATATGACCTTTCATCCCAAAGAAGCAAAATACACATTCGCTTCAAATGCACATGGAACATTTTCAAAGATAGACCACATGATAGGTCACAAAACAAGCCTCGACAAATTCAAGAAAATTGAAGTCATATCAAGCATTTCCTCTGACTACAAGGGACTGAAACTAGAAACCAACCTCAAGGAAAAAACTCAAAAACACTCAAACTCATGGAGATTGAATAGCATGCTATTGCACAATGAATGGGTTAAGAATGAGATCAAGGAAGAAATCAAAAAGTTTCTGGAAACAAATGAAAATGAACTCACAAGAGCCCAAAACTTATGGGACACAGCTAAGGCAGTCCTGAGAAGTAAGTTCATAGTGATACAGGCATGCCTAAAAAACATAGAAACATTTCAAATAAACAATCTAACCCTATACCTACAAGAACTGGAGGAATAACAACAAGGACAGCCCAGAGGAAGTAGAAGGGAAAAAAACCATATCAGAGCAGAATTAAATGGCATAGAGACAAAAAGCACAATTCTAAGGATCAATAAATCCATGAGCTGGTTCCTTGAAAAGATAAATAAAATCAACAAGCCTTTAAGCAGACTCATCAAGAAAAAAGAGAGAGGACCCAAATAAACACAATCAGAAATGAAATGAAGAGAGATTATAACTGATACCATAGAAATACAAAGGATTGTAAGAAATTGCTACAAAGAACTGTATGCCAAGAAATTTAAAAACCTAAGAGAAATGGACACATTTCTAGAAAAATAAAATCTTCCAAAACTCAATGAAGAAGAAGCGGAAAGCCTGAACAGACCAATAACAGCTAAAGAAATTGAAGCAGTAATAAAAAAAACTCCCAGCACACAAAAGCCCTGGACTGGATGGTTTCATAGGTGAATTTTACAAAGCATTTAAGGAAGAGCTAACCCCTATCCTTCACAGACTATTCAAAAAAATCCAAGAAGATGAAAGACTCCCAAATTCTTTTTATGAAGCCAGCATCAGCCTAATCACAAAACCAGATAAAGACACAACAAAAAAAGAAAACTACAGGCCAATAAGGCTGATGAACATAGTAGCTAAAATCTTCAACAATATATTGGCAAACCATATCTAGCAATACATTAAAAAGATCATACACCATGATCAGCTAGGGTTCATCCCAGGGATGTAAGGATGGTACAATATTTACAAATCAATAAATGTAATACATCACATAAACAAAAGGAAAGACAAAAATCACATGATTACAAAAATAGATGTGGAAAAAGCATTTGATAAGGTACAGCACCCATTTATGATAAAAACACTCAGTAAAGTGGGAATAGAGGGATCATTCCTCAACATAATACAGGCCATATATGACAGAGCTACAGCCAACATCATACTCAATGGGCAAAAACTAAAAGTTTTCCCACTAAGATCAGGAACAAGACAAGGATGTCCACTTTCACCAGTCCTGTTCAACCTAATATTAGAAGCCATAGCAATCAGACAAGAAAAAGAAATAAAAGACATACAAATTGGAAAGGAGGAAGCAAAACTGTCATTATTTGCAGATGACACAACAATGTACCTAGAAAATCCTGTAGACTCCACCAAAAAACTACTTGACCTAATAAGTGAATTTGCTAGAACAGCAGGATACAAATATTCAGAAATCAAAGGCATTTTTGTATACCAACAAGGAAATATCAGAAACAGAAATTAGGAAAAAAAATCCCACTTGATATAGCAACAAGAAAAATAAAGCACCTGGGAATAAACCTAACCAAGGAGGTAAAAGACCCATACTCAGAAACCATACAATGCTGAAGAAAGAAATTAAGGAAGACACAGACAAATGGAAGCATATACCATGCTCATAGATTGGAAGAATTAACATCATCAAAATGGCCATTCTACCCAAAGTGATTTACAGATTCAATGCAATCCCTGATGAAGTACCAGTGACATATTTCACAGATACAGAATAAACATTTCAGAAATTTATATGGAATCATAAATGACCCTGAATAGCTGCAGCAATTTTGAGAAAGAAGAACAAAGCAGGAGTGATCACAATACCTCATATCAAACTGTATTACAAGGCCACTGCCATCAAAACAGCCTGGCACTAGCATAAGAACAGACACATAGATCAATGGAACAGAATAGAGAGCCCAGAAATAAACCCAAGTCTCTATGGTCAATATTTGACAAAGGCGGCAGAAGCATAAAATGGAGTAAAAATAGCCTCTTCAACAAATGGTGTTGGGAGATCTGGACAGCAACATGCAAAAAAAAAAAAAAAAAGAAACTCGATCACCAACTTAACACCATGCACAAAAATAAATTCAAGGTTGATAAAAGACTTAAATAGAAGTCATGACACCATAAAACTCCTAGAGGAAAACATCAGCAGGAAACTCAGATATCCCATGCAGCAATATTTTCACCAATATGTCCTCTAGAGCAAGGGACATAAAGGAAAAAATAAACAAATGGGATCTCACCAAAATAAAAAGCTTCTGTATGTCTAAAGAAAACAGCATTAAAATGAAAAGAGAACCAACTGTATGGGAAAAAATATTTGCCAATGATACCTTGAACAACAGTTTGATCTCCAAAACAGATAAAGAACTCACACAACTCCACTCCAGGAAGACAAACAACCCAATTAAAAAATGTGCAAAGGACATGAACAGACACTTCTCCAAAGAGGACATACAGAGGTCCCAGAGACATATGAAAGGATGTTCAGCATCACTAGCCATCAGACAGATGCAAATTAAAACCACAATGAGATACCACTTCACACCAGTCAGAATGGCCATCATCAATCAACAAACAAGTGCTAATGAAGATGTGGAGAGAACGGAACCCTAGTGCACTGTTGGTGGGAATGCACACCGGTAAAGCCACTGTGGAAAAGAGTATGGAACTTCCTCAGACATGACATGTAAACCAATGGGCAAAAAGACAGACACGTAAGCCAATGGGATAGAATAGAGGCCGACATAAAGTCTCAAAAGTATGGTTGAAGGATTTCCAACAATGGTGACAAGATCATCTTTTCAAAAAATGGTAGTTGGGAAAACTGGATATCCACACACAAAAATAAAGTTGAACCATTCCTTATACCATATGTAAAAACTATCTCATAGTAGATCATAAACCTAACCATAAGAGCTAACACTATAAAACTCTTAGAAACTCTATGATATTTGATTTGGCAATGATTTCCTGGACACAGCAATTAAAAAAGATATGTTAAACTCAACAAAAATGTAAAATTTTTATGCATTAAAGGACACAATCAATAAGAGTAAAAAGGCAACCCTTGGAATGGGAGAAAATATGTGCAAATCATCTACCTGATACAAGATTGATATCCACCATATATAAAAAACTACTATAACTCAACCAAAAAAATCAATTAAAAACTGAGCAAAGTATTTGAAGATATTTTTTCTAAAGAATACAAACGGCCAGTAAGCGCATCAAAAAATACTCCACATCATTAATCATTAGGGAATTCAAATCAAAACCACAATGTGGTATCACCTTATATCCATTAGAGTGGCTTTTTATCAAATAAACAGAAAACAAGTGTGGGCCAGGATGCTGAGGAATCAGATTACCCATGAGAATATAAAGTGGCGCAACTGTGAAAGACACAGCAGTCCCTTAAAACAATTAACATAGACCAACCACATAGCCAAGAAATACCACTTCTGAGTGTATACCCCAAAAAAGTGGGAACAGGGACTGGGACAGATATTTGCACACCAACATTCATAGCAGCATTACTGACATGCTGCCAAAGAACCTAAATGTCCATTTGAGCATGGCTGGATAAACGAAATGTGGTATATATGTACAATTAAAAATTAGTCAGCCTTTTTTAAAAAAGGAAATTCTGACACATGCTGTAACACAGATAAATCTTGAAGACGTTATACTAACTAAAAGCCAGTCACAAAAGGAGAAATGCTGTATAATCCTATTTATCTGAGGTACCGAGAGTAGTCAAATTAATCGAGATGCAAAGTAAAATGGAGGTTGCCAGGGCCCACGGAGAGGGGACACAGGGTGCTGGTGGTTCACAGGGACAGGGTTCCAGCTTGGTGAGATGGAAAAGTTCTGGAAATAAGTGGCTGGTGATGACCGCACAACAATGTGGAGGTGCTTAATGCCAGACCTGTACACTTAACAGTGATTAAAGTGGTTAATCTTATATTTTACCACAGTAAAACAATAAAATAATTATATTATACTCAGGAAAAAATTCCATATTTAAGAACGTTTGGGATTCATATTCCTGGCATGAGCCTCCCTACTGCGCCCTCCCCTACCTCCGTCCCAATGTGCTGACTTATATGAATAATGCCATCTTCCTCCAAAAATTGTGGCTAATAACTTCCTACCTTGTTTCATGATTAGGACTGCCAGATTTAGTAAATAAAAATAGAAAACACCCCATTATACAAGGGAGACCCAAACAAACCCAGTCTTTATTTATAAAAAATTGTGTATTTATTCTTACATGTTTAAATTTCAGTCACCTTCAAAGTCCTCTCCATTTGATGCAATACACCTATCAAGATGTTTTTTCCACTGCTCAACAGTTTTGAACTCATTGATTTTGAGGCGTTTTAGTGCTTCTGCCACTGTTTTGTTTCACCTCTCCCAGATCAGCAAAACGTTTCCCACTGAGGACTTAAAAAAAAAAAAGATAATTCCGATTTTCTTAGAATTCCCCCTTGTACTTGAATTTACAATTAGTAATTTTTATATAGACAATGAATATTTTAATGTAAGTATTTCCCATGCAATATTTTGGATATGTGATACTAAAAAGAAACTATTACTTGTTTATCTAAAATTCAAATTTAACTGGGTACCTGTGTTTCATTTGCCTACACTACAAATGATCCAACAGTTCCTGTGATCTATATGTACTGCTTATTCAACACCATTGAGTCAAGAGCTACTTTTATTGATGTATTTTTTATTGATGTTTAATTTATTGATGTATTAATCAGCATCATTCTTCTCATTTTTACATAAGCAATCAGGTTAATTAATCCCATTCCTGCTTTCTTATCGCTTCCAATTTTTACAAGTAATGTTAAGATACTTTCTCCAAATCATTTTAACACATTTTGAATACTGAATGTGTGTGCCATACAGCACCTTTTGGTAGTAGAAGGATGTACCTTGAAAAGTCACCAATTTTAATTTTATAATTACAAAAATCCTTGTCTTACAGACATGGACCTATCCACATATAAGAGGGGACCTCAAAAACCGGAATTATCTTCTGGAGGGTGGGCCCCTTATATTACAGGCTTCCCCTGCTAGGTGAGTGTTCCAGGAACCCATCTGTACCAGCTGTTGTTGTTGTGAGAGGCTGCATTTGGCTTCAGTGAATTTTTTTTTGAAGACTCTTTCAACCAGTTTGCCCATTTCATGATGGGTAATATACGAATGTACCTGCCCACACCACACTGTGTTTAGCAGTTTTTGACCAAAAAGAGCATGACCCCCTTGCTCCACCCTGGTTATTCATCTAATCTCCCCCTGAGCAACTTTTGTGTCTCCCTGGATGAAAAACATCCTCAAAGGGAAATGGTTTGTGGATATAGATGAGGTGAAACAAAAAATGGCAGAACCACTAAGAGGCAGCAAAATCAGAGTTCAAAAACTATCTTGAGCAATGGAAAAATGTCTATATATGTGTATTGCGTCAAATGGAGAATACTTTGAAGGTGACTGAAGTTTAAACATGTAAGGATAAATACAAAATTTTTTATAAATAAGTTTTGGGATGTTGGGGGGTGACCCCCTCATATGCTCCTCTTGGTGTAGAACTGAGCCACTGTGCTACCGGGACCCAGACGGGTATTTTCAGTTGTACTGAGTGCTGCGGTCTGGCCCTGGATGGAGCCATGGAGCCCTCCCACCAGCCTGCCTGTCATCACTCCGCTGCCTAAGACAACGCTGGAACAGACAAACCTTCAGAAGGACCGCTGCAGGCCCCTCCTATTCCAGGTCACAGGCAGCAGGAAAGAATGTGTTCCTGTGTTGAAAGGGACTGTGAGCCCCTTGGTCTGAGAGCTAATCAGGACTAGTGACTACCTGTAGGAAGACGGGTGAAGATCAAAGCAGGGGTCTGGCTTGCTTTTACCTGGAGGGGTACCACCCTGGACATCAGGTGGTCAAAATAAAGGTCCACTGCTTCGGTGAAGCCCTTGTAAGTTGTTCTCAGCCTCATGCCAGAATCTTGGAGTAACCAGCTTGAATACAAAAAGGGGGGTTGGTGGTGATTAGTTCCACAGTTGGTGGATTTGCTCTCAGCAGGGTGATGGGAGAGTGAAAAGGAGCAGCTCCAGAGCGCCCAGGGATGAGGCTGGAGACCACTCCCAGCCACGCCCTCTACTCAGCCAGAAGAGCAGGTTATTCCAGGGACCACAAGCACAGGAGCACGTGGCCCAGCCCCAGCCCTGGACGCAGCTCAGCTTCCCTGTGTACACCAGCCCTGCGGGCAACTTGGGTCCAGCTTCATGGAGACAGATCTGGCAGCGAGGCAGAGTGAGAAGACCTTCCCACGGGACACGAGGCCTGTTTTTGAGCTTTCCCTCCACAGTTAATGACAAATGCATTAGGCCAGGATGGGAGGACACAGAGGCAGCCTCCTGTATCATCTAGAACCACCAGCGTGAAACAGGCTGCTTCTCCTGCTCGGCTCCAGCTGCCATTCACACTGACCTGGCTCATTTACATCATTTGCATCAACTATTCAGAGCTCAGCTCTGGAACAGAGGTCAAGGGAGCTGAGTGAAAAGGTTAATTCTTCCCACAGCCAGTCTGCGGTGACCCCATACCCCAGATGAACGCTGGGCATTAGTTTCAGAGCAGGATCAAGGACTTAAATCTCATTTGAAATTCTGAGAAAAGACTTAATATTTTCTTACAAAAGGTCCTGATTTAGAAGTCCTGCACAGGGTCAGAACAGTACCAATTTGTGTTTGGTCAGAACAGATGAGGAGAGAGGAGTCTCCCCTAGAGGGACACGGCCACTTTCCACCTTGCCTCTAAAAGGTCCAGCATCTCCTCCCCACTGGCAGTCTGCCTGCTGGCTGGCGTGCCCCTCGGCTTGCCAGGGTCTGCCCACCGGCCCATCCTCCATGCAGCCAGGGCCTGAATGGACAGGGCTGCACAAGGAGGTCTGAGTGCTGGACACCTCGCTGCTTCTGAGCTAAGTAAGACTTAAATCCTGTCCACCTGTCCCGCTCTGGCTAAGCTGGAGATTTCTAGCTGACACATAGTTTTCTAATCCCCAGGTGTGGGGGAGGCCACTCGGGCTGTGTTCACAGCCTCGCTGAGGGCACCTTGGCAAGCTGAATGGCACAGCGACAGAGAATTGATCCCAGGTAGTGAGGAGATGGAGACAGGCCTGCCAGGGCCCCTGGGGCAGGGTGGTAGTGCTGGAAACAGAGACGAAAACAAGGCAGAGGTGGTGGCTGCGCCAGAGGAGCAGCGAAGTGTCCCTCAGGAGACAGCGTGGCCAACAGGGTCAGCCGTCCCCTTGGGGCACACAGGGTAGAGGAAGAGCAGATCCAACCTCCTGGAACGTGGTGAGGATGGGAAAGACTACCCCCACTAACAGGTATCTTTCATGAAAACAAAGGTGACACCAGCGAGGATGAGGGGTGAATGTGGGTGGTACCGGGAGCCTCCACTCCGGCCACACAGCATGCCACGGACTTCAGTGGACACTACACACCCTAAGATCAAACACGGGCCCGAGATTGGAAGATAGGAGATAAAAACAAAAGCAACAATCTGTTTTTCTTACACTTTACCAGGATACTTGAACTTTAAAAAATAAGC
>PVIA01013743.1:0-30537 GCA_004024845.1 Tonatia bakeri
GATGACTCTGCAGAGAAAGCTATAAAAGCAACTCTTCCATGATTGGCTGCAAAAAGTAAAGCACTAAAATTGCTAAGTAATACTATAGGTTTCAAAATTTATATGTATCTTTAGAGCTAGTCTCATAAAAAGAATGATTATTTAACATTCTAAATTCCTGAAAATGGTTTTCATAGTGGAAAAAAATGTAATACATACTGCCATACTTTTTTATCTATGAACATTAAAATGTAAATTTCACCTTGGAGTGGGTAGAAAACCTTTTCATGGAATGAATGGTAAATTAACCATGACAGGTGATTGTGATTAATCACTATTTATTACCAGGAGAGGAAGAAGAGAAGCCTTTGTTGCTTAATGAAATGTAACACAACACAAAAGGAAAATGCAAAGACAGACCATTTTTTAACCTAAATATAAACCATCTCTTTTTTGCATCTTTTTGAAAAACTGAATGCAAGCATATGAATCTCATTCTTCCTATCTATCTGAGGGTTATCCTGGAATCTGACTGCCTTGAGTCTGAAGATACAGAGTTCTTTCAAGAGTACTTAAAGTATATTATTTAACTGCCACTGGCAACTTCAGTTGAAGACTTTGCCAATAGAGATGGATGAAGCCAAAAATTGCTTAGTCTGTGACCACATGTCACACAGCAGGGTGGGTGAATGCACAGCCTTTGGAACACAACTTCGTTGTTCAAATTCTAGTTCCATTCCTTACAGTTAACAAAGCTCAAGAAAGTTATAGAACTCAGGTAATTTCTGCCCTTCGGTAAAATGAGGATAGAGGTAACTTAAGCCACATCTTTACTGATTGAAAGAAAAAAGTTGTGGCCATCTTTAGATATTCAGAAGTCATAAAACACCCATTTCCTTCTTTCTTCACTTGATTTTTTTTCAATTTGGGGTGAAATTTTTATTTGTAAAGAGGCATCTTAAAAATTACAGAGGTTCTTTATATCTGCTATTGAGATTAATAGATTCCTTATTCTGCCCCTTACTGGCCCTTGAGAAAGTTACTTGCTCTTCCTGAGCCTGACTTTTCTTAGTTATAAAATCGAAATGGCATCGGTTCATAAGGACCCTAGATCCCCCTCAGACTCTGTTACACTATATGAATATGTAATAGATCATAGCAGGAATATACATATTTATGTTAGGCAATGGTCTTAAATCTTGAATTCTAATATGGATTTCTAGAATTTGGGAAATATTGTGTTTTGGTACTTATTTATGTGCCTTTTTAAGATCCTTACCTTTCAAAACTTGAAGAAATTTGTGATTCGAAAATGGTTAAGAACCACTTCCTCAAAACGAGACCAAACAACTTCTTAAAAAGCAAGACAACTAAAACCTGACCAGATGTGTTAATATGAGACCATGAGGAAAGTGCTCACTGAGCAGGATTTGGTCCTCACTGGAAGTACAGTGAAAGGAGGTCACAGAAATAAATACTGCCCGACACCATCCAGGGAAGGGTGGAAGTCTTAGCTAATGGTCTTCAAGGATCCCAAGCCCAACATCTGCATCACCTCTAACACAGAGAGAGGAGTTGTGGGCGAGTTGTTTTTGTTGTAAAGAGCTCCTGTTACAGTGGCACTGCCATCCCTTCAGATATAACTCCTTTTTATTCCCTGGTCACCCAGCAACCTTCTGATTATATTTTGTCACATGGTTCTGCTTCTAGGGAGTATTCTTGCATGTAGGACAGCAAATTTCTAATTAGATATCAGTCTCAAGATATATTAGTCACCTCAGTTTGGTAATATACTTCTTACCTCTGAGAAATGGGGCCACTCTGGGTATGCTAAGAGTTTTGAGTCCCACGAGGCAAAGGGCCTGAATGAGACTCACCAAGGAGACGAATGCCCTTGGTGTGTTCAGGGATACTCTCAGTATCTTCACTGCCTCTTCACAGTACTCCGTAGTCATTTCCATGTTGAACTTCTGTCAGAAAAAATCCTCCCTCATAAGGTTATACGAGAATTAAATAGCGTGCTCTGGCTGGTGTGGCTCAGTTGGTTGGAGCATCATCCTGTAGACAGAAGGGTCTCAGGTTTGATTCCTGGTCAGGACACACACCCAGGTTGCAGGTTCAATTCTCGGTTGGGGTGTGTGTAAGAAGGCAACCAATTGATGTTTCTCTTTCACATCAGTGTTTCTCTCTCCCTTTCTTTCTCCCTTCCTCTCTTTCTCTCTGAAAGCAGTGGGGGAAAAAATGTATCTTCAGGTGAGGATTTTTTTAAAAAGAGTTAAAATAGAAAAATATATGTTGAAACTACTGAAGACTACTGGTTCTTCCTTGTCACATATTCCATGTTAATACATATTCATTCCGTTTTTGCTCAAGTTCTGTTACTTCAGAAACACTCATCTTGTAACAATCTTCTGCTTAGACAGAAATTTCTGCATCAGCCGGCTCATGCGATTGATATGAGCACAGAAGCACCATGCTGCAGTTTGTCACCAACCCCTGTAATAAGGACAAGAATATGAATCACTTGTGCCTTTCCCTTTGCTACATGAAAAGTCAGATGGCCACAGTAGATGACATTATATGAAGAGAGAGGAAAAAATCTCGCCTCTTTCTAATACTTACTAAAATGAAGTAAAATAACAAAAACTCTACACTGTATATGTCTTGAGTATTGCTGTTATGGTGATAAAAAAGATTGGGTATAGGTAGTGTTTATTTTTCTTGTTAACAAATTTTCATGTTCTATTTGAATAGCACCTTTAGTAAACAAAACAGTGAGCAGTAAACAAAGTCAAGGGACAAATAGTTATTAAGCACCTATAGTGCGCAAGTTACTGTGTAAAGAATAAAAATGAATCACAGATAGTCTCAGCTCCAGTGATTTTTCCCACGAAGGCTGTGCCCAAGGAAACACTAGCTTTCCCAATTATCTCACTAGCATTACAGTAATAGGGAGCTTTACCTTCTCATCTTCTGTTCCCAAAGTATCACAGTAAATCCAGCCAGTGTATGTGGAAACTTGGCTTAGCAGGGATATTTTTCGGGCTTTTTTTTTTTGTCTAGATACGGCATTCCTGATAAAATTCCAGGAACTGACGCTTATCCTTCAATAGTGACTTTCGTCTACAGGAGAGCATCCTCACCGCACTGTGAGTGCAGTGAGAGGGAGAAGCGATACTACTCTGGGGTCCGTGAGAGTGTAATAGGCCATTCTCGAACTCTCTGCTCCTGCCCTTATGGTCTCGGCAATCTCATAATGGTAGAAAAATTGTCTTGAATATATGTCCTTTAAAAGCCCTGAAAGATATCTTCTGTTTTAAGATGCTTTCAACTAACTTCTCTAAGCCTTACTTTTCTCACCTTTCAAATGAGATGGTTTTTTTTCACTCAAAATGGTTTCTTGCACAAATTGAGCCCTATAGTCTGCGTTTTTCTGCCCCACCGAGTTTAAGCATCTTGAGGGCAGAAAGCTGAGAGAAAAAAAAATACAGGGAGACGATGAGTTGGAATTTGAGGACAAGGATTCCAAACTTTTAGGATTTAATATTAAGTACCTAGCAAACATACACACAAAAGGTGCCTAAAGTTCAGCAAGACATGACCTGTGTTTGACAGAGTGAGAGCCAGAGGCTTAAGGATTTTCCCAGGGGTAGAGGGGAATGGGAGGAGGGAAGCAAATCTTTTTTTTTTGTTTAAGTGAAAATCAAGCTTGTATCAATTGAAACTGGAATCTTGAGGCATTTTCCATACAAAATTTCAATGGGGAAATATAAAAGATGAATAGTTTTAGAATGCTTTCAAATGAAGTTTCTGTGTGTATTTAAATAATTCACTACCTCCTGGAGAAGGTAAACAGCTCTTGGTGAATATAGGTCCTGTGTGCATTTGCAACATGCTTTTAAGGGTGGTCTCCTCTATAAACTCATTGCTTTTTTTTATAAAGTAGTATATTTTAGTACATTGTTTTAGATTCAGTTTAATAATTAACCACATCCTTTCCCAGTGTTTTTACATTGCAGCTCTTCCGGAAATTGACTTCTATAGAAACCTCACATTTGAATCACACTTAAGGTAAAGCTTGAAAGCAAATATTATGACTCAAGGTTATAATTAGAGGCTTTAGAATTATTGCTCATTGAAGACACTACTAAATAGAATCCAAGCTTATTGTTATTAGGTAGCAGATATGAAATATAGGAGCCTCTACTATCATTTATTTCAGGGATGTTTTTATGATGCCCCTGTGATAAGTCTGTGACATGCTAGTCATCACACATGTTAAGTTTCCTGTTATTTGTGTCCTTGAGGCTTGCAATTCTACATGAGGGATTGCTGCGCCAGAGCTACGTGTTTACAGGTCTTGTCAACTCGCCCAGAATTTCTTAATGTGTTAAAACTTATCTTTTCAAATGAAAATGAATGAAGCCGCCTCAATTAAACCAAAACACAACCATGCAAACAACAACTTTCGTGTCCTGGAAATGATAAATGAGGAAAGAGAATTAAATTTTGCCTGCTAATCTAATACTTGCAGGAAAGAAGGAGCAATGACTTCAATACCGTGTTTGTTTCAGAGAGCAGATGTAACATTTCTTTAAAGACAGTGCTCAACAAATTATTGTCGAGGCCCTGCTATTTGTGAGTCTTTGGGAATATAATGGTGCAAAACAGACTTAGCCCTCTCCTTTTTGGAACTTAGAGTTTAGTGAGAGAAAATACATTAATCAAATATTGACAAAAATCAATCAGCAGTTCTGAGCTGTGACGATTTGTGTGTAAGAGTTTCTCAGCCTGAGCGTTGCTGACATTTTGGACCAGGTGACTCTTTGTTGCGTGGAGCTGTCCTGTACATTGCTGAGTGTTTAGCAGCATCTCTGGCCTGTACCCACTGTAAACCCCCTCCCAGTTGTGATAATCAGAAATGTCTTTAGATGTTATCAAATTTCCTGGAGAAAGGGGAGTAACATCATCCCTGGTGGAGAAGCACTGATTTGTGTGAAGGAGAAATACAAGCCATTTTGAGAACCTGTGACAGGAAAACTGGACCTAACTTGGCAAGACTCTGATAAGTGAAAATGGCAATACTTGTGCTAAGCTCTGATGGGGGTTAAGTATTAGTCTACAAGGCCTCAGGAAATGGAATAGGACATGGAGAGAAGAAGGAAAAAATAAGAAAAAGAATAACTTATTTAAGGTTAAGTCCGGTTCTCTGTACATGTTAGTTATCCTGGTGAATTCCTCAAGGGCAGGACCAGTATTCTGCTGCTGTTTGAACCCCTTGCATTCACTGCAGGGCTGGGTACATAAAGGCACTCCAGGGATTTTCATCAGAGGCATAATATATATCCAATCTAACAAGCACAGTGCTAAGCACTGGGAGATACACATGTGACCAAGCCATGCTCTTGGTATCTGTGAACTCTCAGTCTATTGAGAACATAGTATAGGAAGCTTGTAATTCTTTTAGAGTTGGTGGAAGGGGGAAAAGAAAGTAAGTTTCCCCTAAAAAGGTAATATTTGATAGGCAGGTACCAGGTGGACCCAGCTGCTCCAGGCAGAGTAGGTGGCTCCGTCTTCATGGTGCTCATTTCGTGACTTATCAGCATTATCATTATCTCCCTGAGAGCTTTGGCACACAACTACATGTAAATGCTTAAAGGTTGGAACTAGCATTTCTCATATAGGTAGATGATAGATAGATAGATAGATAGATAGATAGATAGATAGATAGATAGATAGAAAGAATATATGTATATATCTATGTAGGTATTTATCTATATATACAGTATATGTATATACCATATTTTTAGGACTATAAGACGCACCGGACCATAAGACGCACCTATGTTTTTAGAGGAAGAAAATAGGGAAAAAAATTTTGAAGCAAAAAATGTGGTAAAATATTTAATAACCTGTGACTCCACTCCACCACTGGTCCCCTGGGCACAGGGAGCCAGGTAAGCTACATTTGGACTATAAGACGCATCCCCCTTTTCTCCCAAATTTGGGGGGTGTCTCTTATAGTCCAAAAAATATGGTGCCTATATAGATATATACCAATATAGGTATATAGATATATATCAATGTATGTATATATCTATATCTATCTAGTCCACATGTCTGTCTATATATGTGTGCCCCTCTGTCCCACCCTCTACCCCTCCGGCCTGCTCTCAGGCTCCACCTCAGCCTCCCTCCCTCCCTCCCTCCCTCTACTCTTCTCATTCCCAGACAAGCCAGCTTCTTCCCTCAGCAGCCTTACACCCTCTCAGCTGCACCATCAGAAGCAGAAGCTCTTCCTTCCTAACAGCTGCAACCCAAAGCGCCAGTGATCCCTGCACTTCCCTGTGCCCCAGAGGATACAGTGCTATGATTGGCTAGCACTAGGTCTCCCGGCATCCCCTCTGCAAATCTACAGGTACAAATAGCTCCACCTAAATAGCATGCAAATGAGGGAAAGATGTTTCCACAGCTAAATCCAAGCACTGGTGAGAAAAAGGGGAAAACGGCTGCTAATTAGTCAGAAACATCACTTGCCCACCACAGTGCCTACGTGATTAGTCCCCCCTGACTGCACCGTGCGCCCTGCTGCAGTCACGGTGACACTGGTAGGGCATGTGCTCGACGCGTGCACAACGTTCAATAAATATTGTTATCTGTTGAGCTACTGAGTAAATGGGCAAATGAACTGATATTTTCATTTTGTTTAACATATAGCAGTCTGATAATTGAAGGAGAATAGTCCAGGAAACCAGTTGGGAGTCTGGTATTCTGATAAAAAGATTTGCTAGACTCAATCATTGTGTTGAATTTCAGGGTTTCAGTCTCCTTCTTAGTACAGAAACATAGCGTCCTAAGGTCAGACACTCTCTTTCCCAAAGAAACCATGTGATGAAAAGCCAGTAGTAACAGAGTCTTCCGTGTCGAGCTGTCTTGACTGATAAGGAAGAGCACCTGAGTATTCTTCATCAAAGGAAGGAGTGCAGCGGTCCTGGTGCTCTGTAGGACAGAGCCACTATCCTACCAGCTAATGGCTCAGCAGCCACTGGCAGGCTGAGCAAAAGTCTGATCTGTAAGTCCTGTGGTTAGAAAATTGGAAGGCACAGTGTGCACTGACATTTGGAACTTTACATCCATGCAAATAAATTACTTGGACCAGGCAGAGATGGTCAGACAGCAGAAGAGCACGAATCCTGGCAAAATGGCATCTGTGCCCAGTCCCAGGGTGTCCTGTCTCAGTGCCCTTTCCTTTATCCACCTGCAGAGTCACCTGTGTAGAAGGAAACGCCTCACTCTCATCAGGATACTCTGCACATTTGGTGACTATATCTCTTTTTAATTGAGACAGTAAGGCCTTCTCACCTTCTGCAGCATGGCAGGAGACGGGGACAGGATATGAGACACTGGCAGAAGGACAGGCCAAGTGAAATAAGGGCCATGCGGATTTATGAGGGCAAACTGTAAGCAGATGTCTTCAGAATATAAGCTATCCAGCTATTCCCAGCTTCTGCTGCTTATATTCAAAACATTCAAGATCACTGGAAAAGAATAGAGAGCCCCAAAATAACCCATAACTTTATAGTCAATTAATATTCAACAGTAGAAGCAAGCACATACAATGGGCTAAAGATAGTTTATTAAATAAATGGTGTTGAGAAAGTTGGACAGATACCTACTGAAAAATGAAACTAGACCACGTTCTTATACCACATACAAAAATAAATTCAAAGTGGATCAAAGACTTAAATGTTAGACCTGAAACCATAAAAATTATAGAAGAAAACAGAGGCAGAAAAATCTTGGACATCGCTCATAGCAATGTTTTATCAGACGTATCTCCCCAGGCAAGGGAAACATAATAAAAAAATAAAGTGACTACATCAAACTAAAAGGTTTTTGCACAGCAAAGGAAAATATCAACAAAATAAAAAGACAACCCATAGAATGGGAGGACATATTTGCTGATACATCTGATAAAGGGTTAACATCCAAAATTTATAAAGAACTTATAAAACTCAACACCAAAAAAGCAAACAACCCAATTAAAAAATGGGAAAAGAACCTGAATAGAAATTTTTCCAAAGAGGACATACAGATGGCCAATAGCCATATGAAAAGATGCTGAATTAGACATATGAGAAGATGCTCAATGTCACTAATCATCAGAGAAATGCAAATAAAAACTACAATGAGATACCATCTCACACCTGTCAGAATGGCTATCATCAAAAAATCAACAAGTGCTGGCAAGGATGTGGAAAAAGGGGAACTCTTCTGCACTGTTGGTGGGAATGCAGACTGGTGCAGCTACTGTGGAAAGCAGTGTTGGAAATACCTCAAAATGGATCTGTCTTTTAGCCCACCTACCCCACTTCTGGGAATGTATCTGGAGGAACCCAAAACACTAATTGTAAAGAACATAAGCACCCCTATATTCATTGCAGTGTTAATTACAATTGCCAAGATATAGAAGCAGCCCAAGTGTCCATCAGTAGATAAGTGGATAAAATAATTATGGGACATTTACACAATGGAATACTACTCAGACATAAAAAAGAAGAAACTTTTACTTTCTGCAACAGTATGGATGGACCTGGAGAACATTATGCTAAGTGAATAAGCCAGTCGGAGGAAGACAAATACAATATGATTTCACTCATATGTGGAATCTAATGAACAAACTGAACTAACAAGCAAACTAGAGACAGACTCATAGATGGAGAGCAAAGTAATAGCTAAGGGGATGGGGAGGCTAGAGGGCTGAGGGATTGAGCAAAAAGAAAAAGGACTCATGGACATGGACAGCAGTGTGGCAATTGTGGGATGGGGGCTGGTGATCCTACAATTATTCCTTGTTGGAAACTGCATTTAAAATTTATGTTTACAAAAATTTTCTACCTCAGTAACATTTCCCATTAAAACATAATGCTCGAAAAGCTATATTAGCTCAAGTTTCAAGGTTAATTTCATCATTTTGAGTTTCCTCATTTTATGGATGCTGTCAGAGGGTAATTTTATTAATAATCACTAGTACCAACTATGGTTTTTCTTGTTTAATAATATAAATGACTATATTTCAGTCTGAACTTGTAAATATTTTATTTGTTGAATCGCTTTGAAAATTAATGTAGTAATTTGTAACATGATAAACACTCAGAAAACAATGTTCTAAGACCTACTTACTGATCATCCATTCACATGCGAAAGTATATATATGAAAATCTGTCCATTTGCAAGTAAGATGCATGGGCCAAATCATGGAGCCAGTGTAGTTTGGAAAAAGCATGGTGGAAGCCATCCATGATGAAAAGCTTATAGAACTTAAAAGACAAGATTTGAGCTATATTGGTTAACAAAAACTGAAGCTAGTATAAGCGACTTAGAGAACACACCCACCCATCTGGTCATATGAAGGCCTATATTCAAATGGCAGGTTTCTAAGTATAGGGACGTGGCAGATGTTAACGTGTGTCCTCTCCTCTCCTCGACCTTCCTGCCCTGTGTAAAAGAATGACATTACAAGCTTACCAGCTAAGCCAAACTCGTTTTCCTGGAAAAAGAACTGAAATACATGATCTAAAAATAAAATATAGTCTTGCCTTGGTTTACATTTGCATTTGGCTTTTAAACATGGCAAAAAAAAAGCCAATACTGAGTTTTCACTTTGAGCTGTTTCTAAATGTTATATTGGAAATTAGCTGCACATGTTACAGTCTCTGGAACAAGTTAATTTGGAAGTGTTGTCCAGGCTAAATGAAATATACCCACAAGCATTCTTAACTATGAATGAGAATCCTGAAAGCAAAATGAACTTCTCAAGTGACTTTTTAAGACTTACTGCATTATATGAGAAATTTCACACGGGGAATACTGAATAATAACCACTGTCTTTTTTTTAAGATATATTAAGAAGGGAAAGAGGTATGAAGATGAATGCGTGTGCTATTAACCATTAGCTTGGTACTTGTGGCAGAGAATAATTTTGATTCTTTACTGTAGGTCCTTAGCATAAATGATTAGTTTACATGCTTTAATTCTTTAATACATTCAGAGAGGATCAATAAATTATATATTACCCAGATGCAAGAGAGGTTTTGTGATCTATCCAATGGTAAATTTTTAATATACTCATCCTTAAAATTTTACTAACTTTTTCTCTCTTTAGAGGTATTAACTCATAACTAGAGCTACCTATTCTACACTTTGACTTGAAGTTTTAAGTTATCTTGTTACGTATTTTTGTACTTAAGGACAATGAGAGGCCAATATGAAGTCACCCGTGCATCTTTTGCTCATTAGCCTATCAGATTATATTCACTTGGGATTTACTTGGGGCCAAGGTGATTTGTAGAGTAACCCAAGAATGCTGCTTAATGATGGCACCAGATGTTATTCCAAATGGAATCGCTATAGTGATGTCTTAGATAGGACATCAAAAGTATAAGCATCAAAAAAATAATTTGGACTTTATAAAAATTAAACATTTTTGTGCATCTGAGGACACTCTCTTGAGTAATAAGGTAACCCACAAAATGAGAGAAAATATTTTCAAATTACATATTTGACAAGGAATTAATACATTCCAAAAAATATAAAGAGTTCATACAACTCAACAACCAACAACAATAATAAAAACAATCCAGTTAAGAAATAAGCAAAGGGCTTGAATAGACATTTCTCCAAAGAAGTTGCAGAAATGGCCTATAAGCACAAGGAAAGATACTCAACATCACTAGGGAAATGAAATTATAACCACAGTGAAATATCACTTTATGCCCATTAGGATGACTATCATTCAAAAACAAAAACAAACAGAAAACAATGGAAAGCAACAAGTTTCAAATATTGTCAAGGATGTGGAAAAATTGGAAACTTTGTGCATCACTAGTGGGGATATAAAATGGTACAGTCACAGTGGAAAAGTTTGTGGATTCCTCAGATAGTTCACCATAGACTTGCCATATGATCCAGCAACCCTACTTCTAGGTAAATAACAAAAAGAATTGAAAATGGGGACTTGGAATGATACTTGTACACCAATGTTTATAGCAGCATTTTTCATAGTCACCAAACATGGACTTCACCCAATTGTCCATCAACAGATAAATGGATAAACAAAATGTGGTATATACATATAATGAAATATTATTGTCATAAAAGGGAATGAAATTCTGATATTATGCTACAACATGGATGAACCTTGAAGACATTATGCTGAGTGAAATAAGCCAGACACAAAGGGATGAATATTGTATGGTTTCATTTATCTGAGGTACCCAGAGCAGGCAAATTCACAGACAGAAAGTAGAATAGAGGTTTCCAGGGGCTGAAGGGAGGGTAGTATTTAATGGGTATAGAGTTTAAGCTATACAAGGTGGTAAGAGTTATGGAGATGGTTAGCAGTGTAAGTTGTACAACATTATGAATGTATTTAACACCACTAAATGGTATAATTAAAATGGTAAAAATGGTAAATTTTATGTTATGTGTATTATACCACAATACAAAACCATAATGTAAAAGGATCACTAAGCTCTGAAATTTATAAAATGCTTTCCTAAAATTAGGCAAAAACTTTCCTAAATATAATAGTCTCCTTGAAATTTTAACTTACTTGTTATCTGCTTCTGCCTTGTAATTTTGTGGGTGTGCGAATTTGAGCTAATCAGAGAGACTTGGGCAGGAGATGTTCTGAGTGAATACTCTCATTCTCTAGCTTCCAGATTCAAAAGAATTCCTACAACCCAACTCCTAATCTTTGATGAGGAAGAAGCCCCTTACACTCCTCTTCCCATCTGAGCAAAAGAAGCTTTTGATGGGCGGTGGGAAGGAGAAGGGGAGCATGGGTGCAGATCAAGGGAAGACCAAGATTTTTTTTAAAGCACTGGTCTGCAGCTTCATAAAGATCTTATTTTTACTCTCACTCTCAAGAAAGGCACAATATCCTCAGAGAGCTATTACCTAGCGTATAAGATCAATCCTGCCAGCTCCTTAATTGTTTATTGTTCTTTGAGCATCTCTAATTGTTAACATCTGTCTCATATTGAAGTGGGATGTCCAGAAGGTGAGAGCAAAGCTTTCCTGGGTTTTTAGAGTAGAGTGCTCAGGAATTTGAATCGAGGGAAAATCAATTCCTTGCTCAATTGATGGCTCAAAATTTTATTGCCTCTTTGGGTGCAGGGAATTGAAAGTCCTGGATGGTAACAATGCATCAGTGTGTCTTTATAACTAACACTGGACCTGTTTTTGAGAGTTTCCTCAGCACGCCATTGGCACATACTCTCAAAAATACCTTTAGTTCCTGACTCTCTGAAGGAGAACTGAATGCCTTGTTTTTCAAAGATAGCTAGGTACAGTTATTTACATGTATTCTTGAGTGTCCGTGGAGCACAGAAACTTCAGAGTCATGAACTAGGCTGGCATCTCTGCTTCAGTCCTTTCTACATGTGCAACCTTAAGCAGGTAGTTGAATGCATCTGACCATTGGTCTCTATGTGTCTGTATTGCAGAGATGGTATATCAGCTCACCGAATAAAAGAATGAATGTAAGGTTGTACTGAAATTGTAAAGTGCTTTCTAAATAAGAGTTGTTTCTATTCGAGGTTTGTAAAAGGCAGCAATTTCAACCTCCCCCAAAACAATTACTTTTACTCCTGCTTTAACAATCAAAATCATGTAATGGTCAACCAGTATTTTTAGTCTCATTATTCTTTACCATCCCCCCCCCACACACACACACACACATGCAGAGTTCTCTTCAGGTGTTCACTATTTCACGAGAGGATAAACTGAGATGGACAATATCTAGTCACCTGCTTTTTGTAACCATTCTGAGGTTGTTACTTCATAATTACCCTTAAATCTTCTTTTTTCTTTCTCCTTTTGGTTTTCTTGTGCAAGGCATATAAAAACGAAAAATGTTAATGGTCTGGCCATTTTATAGTCTTCATTGATTTCACCATCAGGGTTTATGTGTTGCTTTTTCTCCTTTTACCTGATACGTGGCAAATGCTAGAAGCTTACTGATTTGTTTTTCTTGAAATGGACCTAGAGCACATTTTTGTCAAAGCTGCTACTAGGAATAAAGCAAAAATTCCCTCTATGTACTGTTGATTTAGGGAGACCAAGGCAAACCACCCATAATGGCTCTCTCTCCGTTTATTCCACTTTATCCTACTCCACGATGCCCCTTGGTCCCTGGGATCTAGTGTCTACTTCTCAATGTGTCCTTTTAAAATTGTGAATTCTGAACATAATATGTCCATCTAATAATACATTGTGTAAGTTTTTGGCTGCCTTTTAAAACAGAAATGGAATTCACATTATAGTCCTACTTGCTGTGTGTATGACTCCTGAAGTATTTCTCTATTCACTGTGTCCTTGGAATTTAACATGTACCTTTTACTTGATCTTATTCTGTATTATATCTTGATCTTGATACCTTGGGTTCTTTTTTATTTTCAGTTATCCAGGGTAGACCTCAAATAACTGCAACGACAATGAAATGGGAGAGAATGCCCTTTACATTTGTATCTGAATGTTTTAACACGATGTTCATATCTGCCCGAACATCAATTTTTAGAGTAATAAGAACTTTAACTTTCCAATATGAGAAACCTGTAAATAATAAAATAAACAGATCCTTTGTTTATCTTGCCAAGATGATATGTGATAGCTACTGAACATCCCAGTTTTTGTCTTTTGCTATAGATGAAGGTGGTGCTGTACTTTCTCCGGCAGTTTCTGTCCAGCATTGCCAAATTGCCCTTTTTGAAGGTTACGTTCCAACTGACGGCACATGACCATACCTGCTTGCCCACAGCCTCTCCAATATGTGTGTTATCCAACTTGTAGGGTTTTGCTAGCCTGAGAAGTAAAAAAAGAATAGAGAAATTTCTTATAGTTTTAATTTATGTCTCCTATGAGTAAGCTTATGAGCATCTTTTTCACTTTCAAGAGTCTTTGTATTTCCTTTTGTGTGAATTTCCTTTAATATCATAGGCCCATTTTTTTCTACTGGGTTTTGGTTATGGTAACTAAAACCAAGTACATATGTGTAAATATCCCATATTCAGGCAAATCTTAGAAACTGATCTTTAAAACCAGTCTTTCTGTAGCCGGTCAGGCTCTTGGGATATGCCCACTTGGGGTAGAAAAATGGGATATCCAAGTGATCCCTGTGACTTCCATTATTTTGGGGAAGTGATCTAATTAATACTGACAGAAATAAAAAGAGAATGAGATGAAGCATTCATATTGCTGACTTAATTCCTATGGTGATTCAAGTAGCCTGATTTCATTAGCCTTGATTAAGCATCATTCTTGTAAAACAATAAAGAACTACAACTTGCCAGATGAATAATGTCACAAAAACCATGAATGAGACCGCCAATGCATAATTTACAAGCTTCTCTCTTTTTCCCCCTACTTTGGCTACTTGGGGGAAAGAGGCATACCTGAGATGGGGTCTCTGGATAATTAAAGCTGAGTTATTTCTCATTCCCACTAGAGAGCTGATTTTCCGAAGCTGAAAGGGACCGCAGGCTGTGCATCCCTCCACCTCCCGCCACACACACATGCACACGCATGTCCATCGATTGCTTCACATTGCTCCCTAGCTCTTGAGGGAGTGTGGTTGGTTTCCTTTCTCCTATGAGTTGCCTTACCTTTTTGGACTCTGTAGACCTTTCAGAACACACACCTGCAACTCCAGTAAGGTCTTTGAGATTTCTTCTAGTGAACGGATATTTTGTTTTCATTTCAAGCCATGCCTGGAATGTGCATGTCAGGATTTGGCCATGGCCAGTGCAGATTGTCCTCACTGGGGATTTGACCACAGTAACTGTAAATCCCAAACAGCTATTCATTTTACCCCAAGAATCAGAGAGGTGTAGTGGGTTGTAAGAGATGGAGAGAGTTACATAAGTTGTTTTAATTTGTTTGGTTGTTGGTTTTCAAGTTCTAGAACTAGAAGCTTCTGTCCCTTCCTCATTTTTTGTTTTTTGTTTTCAATTTAATCTTTATTGTATTTTTTCCATTATCATTTAGTCCCATTATACCCCCCGACCCCAGCAATCACCATATTGTTGCCCATGTCCATGAGTCCTTTTTCCTCTTTGCTCACGCACTTTTTGTATGCTTGGTTTCCACTGCCTTTTGAGGCTAATGTCTCTCCCATCCCCCACCATCCTCTCCCCACATCACTTAACTGCAGCTGGAGAAGGTTGAAAGCAAAGCAGATCAGATACACAAGGCTTGTCTAGGTGCTAGGAGGGCCACTTGGGCCAGGTCTCACCTTCATGGAGAGCCCCAAACTTAGACGTTTATCGTTGTTTGCATGTACATGCCCCAGAGATTCATGGCCCTCGTTGCAAGGAGAAGGTGTTTTTCTTACAGTTTTACAATCTGTGTTTTCCTACTAGATCAAAGAATCTCTTGTGCACGAGGAATAAATTTCTTTTAAAAATCTTATAACCATAGGCACTCTTTGGGGAATTAAGTTGATTTGTTCAATGTAAATATTTAAAATATTCCATAATTTTGATAATCCCATTTCAATATATCTTTATTCTAAAGAATACCAATTGTCTCAAAAATTTAAAGTTGCCTAAGCCTCTCTCAACCTCCAGAACCCACTGGATATTCAAGAGGGCTGCAGTATATACATCATTATGTCTCTTAACTAAAGCCACCCAGGTAATGAGATGCAGCTATGCAGATATTTGGAAGTGATGTTGATGAACATCTGTGGAGAAAAACTGTGTCAGTTAAAACTTTTCTGGTCATACCTTTAAAAGATATGTGTCATTTCATGGTACCTGAAAACATTCTAAATTCTAATGTAAGCACACTGTTAATTAAAAGGTTGCCATGTATTATGAACACTAGCATATTCACTGAAGATAAATCAGATTTGTGCTGCAAGATCCTATTTTTACTTGCTATCTTGCTATGCGTAGTGGGTATGTACTTCAGTGCTGAATTTAGATTTCTTTGTGTAGTCAGTGAGTTCCACATAGTCGCCCGTGTGTAATGTATAATGAGGAGCTCAAGTTCATGCTGCAGTGGGGATCTGACAAAGCCAGACTCTGCCTCTCTCAATTTGTGAACTGTTAGTGGCTCTCTGCCTCTCTCTGAGAGATTGCACTGTGCTTTCTAAGGACCTCGTCAGTCCTTGAACTCTATGACCAGGAGCATGACTTCATTATTTTAAGTTATTATAAAAGATTTAAGTTGTTATGTTTGCCTTTATTATATGGTATGTCGATATATCTTCACATATATGTGTTGCTCAGGAATGCACTTAAGATATTCATGCAACAAATACTTATTGAATACCTAGTATAGGCTAAGACATATAGATAATGCATGCCTGGCCCCAGTTCTTATGGAGTTCATATTCTAGTAGGAGAGACAGATACTAGGCAAGTAAATGTGTAGATATTTCAGATACCTAGTTTTAGGTATTGGGAAGGAAATAATGTAAATTAATGGATAGAGAGTGACTCAGGAAGAGAGGGCCAAATTGGGAAAGGATTCCCAAAGATGAAGAGATCATATAATCAAGATTAGAATAACAAGAGGAGGTTGGTTGTGGAAAGACCTGCCAAATAATGCTCCAGGTAGAAGGAATAGCAAGAGTAGAAGCTCTAAGGTGAGCATGACTGGCGCATGATAAAGGAACAGAAGGAAGACCAGTGTGGCTGGAGGGGAGTGAACAGAGAGGAGAAAGATACAAGACAAGGGTAGAAAGCTGGGTTGGGGCCAAATTACACCTGACACCATGGTCAGCTGTCTGGGTATTACTCTAAGTATAATTGGGACCCTCTGGAATACTTTAAGCCAAAGAGTAATGTGGTTTGGTGGAGGCTGGTGTTTAAAGTACAACTTTGGAAGCCATGTGGGCAGTAGATGGGCAAGTTCTGACATTGTTCCAGTAGTGCAGAAAGACAATGGTGGCTTAGATTAGGGTGGTGAGAAGTAAATGGATTGGAGATAGTCTAAGAGTGAGCCAGCAGAGCTTGCTTACTGATTCAAGGTAGAATGTAAGGGCAAGAGAAGATCCAAGAAAACTCAAGAGGTTTTGGCCTGAATAACTGGTTGAATGGGGACGCCATGAGGTTGAAGTTATACGGGAATCAATCATTCTATTTTGGACATGTGAAGATATTCAAGAAGAGACGCCTGATAGACACCCTGAGTCTAGAGCTGAGGGAGAGGTCATGGCTACAGATATAAATATGGAGAGTCATTAGCATTTAAAGCTGTGGAAATGAATGCTATAAAGAAGGGGATATAGATAACAGGAGGGTCATGTTAGTATTTACAGGTCTGAAAGAGGGAGGGGAAGCTGGGAGAGTGGCACCAACAGGGGCTGAGAAGGTGAGGTTGGTGAGTGAGGTGGGAAGCAGGACCATCTGATATGTCCAGAGCCAAGGGGGCTGAAAGATTGACTCTGGCAATGCTACTAAAATGTCTAGAATAAGGAGATAAAGGAAGTTTTTAAAACAATATTAGTTGATATGTCTTATTTTAATTTAATCTGTATTGTATTTTTTCCATTACCATTTAGTCCCATTATACTGCCCTCCCTGCAGCAATCACCATACTGTTGTCCATGTCCATGAGTCCTTTTTCCTTTTTGCTCAATCCCTCCACCCACTAACTTCCCCCATGGCTGCAGTAGCTGTCATCTGTTCTCCATCTATGGATGTATCTCTGTTTTTAGTTCAGTGTGTAAGATTCCACATATGAGTGAAATTTAATGGCATTTGTCTTTCTCTGACTGGCTTTTTCACTTAGCATAATGTTCTCCAGGTCCATCTAGAATGTTGCAAAGGGTAAAACTTTCTTCTTTTTTACAGCTGAATAGAATTCCATTGTGTAAATGTCCCATAGTTGTTTTATCCACTCATCTATTGATGGACACTTGGGCTGCTTCCATATATTGGTGATTGTAATTAACACTGCAATGAACAAAAAGGTGTTTTTGTATTTTAAATTAGTGTTTTGGGTTCCTTCAGATACATTCCTAGAAGTGAGATTGCTGGGTCAAAAGGCAGATCCATGTTTAATTTTTTGAGGTATCTCCATACTGCTTGCCACAGTGGCTACACCAGTCTGCATTCCTACCAACAGTGCAAAAGGGTTCCACATCCTCACCAGCACTTGTTTGTTGACTTACTGATGATGGCCATTTTCACAGTTGTGAGATGGTATCTCATTGTGGTTTTTATTTGCACTTCTCTGATGATTAGTGACAATGAGCATCTTTTCCTATGTCTATTGGTCATCTGTATATACTGTTTGGAGGAATGTCTATTCAGGTCCTTTTCCCATTTTTTAAATTGGGTTGTTAGGTTTTGTTTTTTCTGGGGTGTTTTTTTTTTTTTAGTTCAGTTTTTGACTTTGTAAATTTTGGATATTAACCTCTTATCACATGTACCAGCGAATATGTTCTCCCATTCTGTGGGTTGTCTTTTTATTTTGTTGATGTTTTTCTTTACTGTGCAAAATATTTTTAGTTTGATGAAATCCCATTTGTTTATTTTTCTTTTGTTTCCTTTGCCTGGGGAGATATATTTGATAAAAAATTTCTGCAAGCAATATCCTAGATTTTGCTGCCTGTGTTTTCTTCTAGGATTTTTATGGTTTGGGGTCTAACATTTAAGCCTTTAATCCATTTTTAATTTATTCTTATGGGTGGTATAAGAAGGTGCTCTAGTTTCATTTTTCTGTATGTATCTGTTCAGTTTTCCCAACACCATTTATTGAATAGTCTATCGTTAGCCCATTATATGTGCTTGCTTCCATTGTCAAATGTTAGTTAACTGTAGAGCTGTGGGTTTATTTCTGGGCTCTCTTTTCTGTTCCATTGATCTGTGTGTCTGCTTTTATGCCAGTACCCAACCCTTTGGCTTACGATGTCCTTGTAGTATAGTTTGATATTAGCATGATTCCTCCAACTCTGTTCTTCTTTCTTAGGGTCACTGTTGCTAGGCTGGGCCTTTTGTGGTTCCATATAAATTTTTGAAATATTTGTTCTATTTCTTTGAAATATGTCTGGACTCTTGATAGGAATTGCATTGAATCTGTAGATTGCTTTTGATAGTATGGACATCATTAAAATATTAATTCTTCCTATCCATGAACATGGTATGTACTTCCACTTATTGTGTCTTCTTCAATTTATTTCTTCAGAGATTTATAATTTTCTGAGTACAGGTCTTTTACATCCTTGGTTAGGTTTATTCCTAGGTATTTTATTCTTTTTGAAGCAGTTGTAAATGGGATTGTTTTCTTTGTTTCTCTTTCTGTTAGTCCATTATTGGCATATAAAAATGCAACTACTTTCTGGTTATTAATTTTGTATCCTGCTTCATTGTTGATTTCATTTATCAGTTCTAGTAGTTTTTTGGTGGGCTTTTTAGGGTTCTCTATTTAGACTATCATGTCACATCTAAATAGAGAGTTTTACTTCTTCATTTCCTATTTGGATGCCTTTTATTTCTCCTTCTTGTCTGATTGCTGTGGCTAGGACTTCCAATACTATGTTGAATAAGAGAGGTGAAAGCAGGCATCTCTTTCTTGTTCCAGATCTTAAAGGGAATGCTTATAGTTTTTGCCTGTTGAATTTGATGCTGGCAGTGGGTTTGTCCTATCAGGCCTTTATTATGTTTAAGTATGTTCCGTCTATTCCCACTTTGCTGAAAGTTTTTATATAAAAAAGTAATAAATTTTATCAAAAGCTTTTTAAAGTTTGTGTGTCTTAAGGCATATTTTTAGAAAATCTTCTGACCAGAGTGGAGACTACTTATACTACATTTGAAGTTTGTGTTGTTTTTATAGTTTTAAACTCTAGGATGCAGAAGAATATTTTTTAATGCTTGCACAGAATAAACCTAAATTCAATAAGAAGTACTCTATTTTACGTTGTGTAATGCACACCCATGTTTTTGGCTCAAAATTGGAGGAAAAAATCTTTTGTTTTAATTTTTTAATTCAGTTTTTATGTATTTATAGTTAGATACTTGTTTTTCATATTATAAAGGAATTTTAGCATTTATTTTTTAACATATTTTGGTACAAGAAATTTTATGTAACAAATAGTTACAAAACACAAGACTGGATACAAGATATTTCAGGCACTGCCCATGTATAATGTGCATCCTTATTTTCCCCTCAAAAATTTGGGCAATAAAGTGCACATTATAAATGGCAAAGTACGGATAATTGCACCCTAATAGTGATTCAGGGAAAGAGAACAAATCGGTGTGCCCTGGGCAGGCTTCCAAAAGATTGCTCTTCCTATCTGGGAGATGATTTATAATGCCAAAGAGTACTCGCCTTTTGCCATATTTCACTCTGAAAATAAAATTTTATAGAAAGAAATTAAGAAGTTCTTCTTTTTTCATAGTTGTTTCCAAACTTGGGAATGATCCTACCCTCTCTTTTGTTGTCATTTATCATGTAAAACAAGGAGAATGGTGCATGCAAATTATTTAAAAGGGATGACTGCCTTGTTAATCAATTGTTTCTCATATTATTTCATTAAAATTCTGAACCTAACTGTAATGGGTAGGAAACATGCTATGTGTAGACAGAGTGTGTGTCTCAGAGTTGGGTCGTGTACAAAGCGATGTCACTGGAATCACTTAACGGATCAAATACAAGCCAGATTTGTGCAGTTGGTGATAGTTATGTATAAAGCATCAGATGAGCAAATCATCTCCCTCATTCTAGTTTAAATTTTTACAAGGACCAGTAGTTCTAGGGCCACCAGGCACTAGAAAAATGGTAAATTAATAAACAGTATCCTAGTACCATAAAAAAATATTCATTTGCCCACTTTATGTGTCTAGTGTAGGGGATTAAGTTCTATCTCTGGGAGGACTTGCTCTATTATATATTTTTTAAAGATTTTGTTTATTTACTTTTAGAGAGAGGGGCAGGGAGACAGAAAGAGAGAGAAGCATCAATGTGTGGTTGCCTCTTGTGTGCCCCCTACTGGTGATCTGGCCTGCAACCCAGGCATGTGCCCTGACTGGGAACCAAACTGGTGACCCTTTGTATAGCAGTCTGGTACTCAATCCACTGAACTACACCAGCCAGGGCTGCTCTATTACATTTTAAAGCTATGTGTTATACTTAACAGGTTTCATGTATAATTTTGGGATTAACTACATTTTTAAGGAGTCATGTTTAGCCCTCTCAGAACTCGTTTCTAATTGATTCCATTATGTGTAAACAGCAGGTTTTGTTCTGTTGCTTGGGACCTGTGTTTCCCTCATAGTATAATAAAAACAAATTAATAAGACAAATTCTAGCCTTTTAAAACTCACCATTTGCGTTATTTTTATTTCCACTACATATGATCAGTTAACATGTGTCAAGGCCCAAGGGTTCCATGAAATCATACTGGGCCAGAATCACATGAAGAAGCTATTACTGCTGAGCATGTGGTATCTACCAGGGTCTTTACATGCACTTTCCCAATTCATTATCTCAAGTGGGAAAAATAGCTAGTTATTCCCTTTTGTGAGGTGAGAAAATAAAGGCTTAAAGGATTCATGTAACTTGCCCAAAGAAAAAAAAGAAACCAGTGTTCAAACATTATATGAATATAAAGCCTACGTGCTTTCCACATTACCACGTTAACTCTACAACATCCTTATGTTCAAACAGTTTGCAGTCATATACCCGAGTATCGGTAGTCATTGCATGAGTGTAATGCTATAGGGATAGTACGCGCATGCACTCTGTTGCTATAAACTGTGTTGCTATAAGGAATTGCCTTCTCTCACTTAGATCCAATTGGCTTGTCTTTGCAGAAAACAGCACATGTGGTCAATGTCTGCCTCTTCTGTATTTTTAAACTTTGTGATAGGCCTATAGGATTTAGTCTAAATGACAAGAGGTAATTTAGTGGATATATATCCAATCCTTAAGTCTGACAGACATTCACTGAACAGCTAGCCCTCAAATGTTTCTGAGGGCTCTTAGGATGAATTCAGCCTTACATCTCAGTTACACATAAATATGCAGTGCAAAAAGGAAGTTCTGGGGTCTAAAGAAAAAGGATTAAAGGAAATGAAAAAAGATGGTCTAATTATGCAAGTTGCTTGGGGCTTTCTGGTATTTCTTCACCAAATGAAACATTTTTTTTCAATTAAGCTTGTAGATATTTAACAAAGGTGGCAAAGCTTTGCACTTGATTTAACACAGAATTTTTGACCTAATAGGTTTTCAGCTAAAACCTCTCATAATTGGAATAAAGACAGTAGCCCTTGAAATTGTTTCACAGAGGGAAGATGCTGACAAGAGTAGCACCAGTGATACTTGCATATTTCAGTTTTATGGTCTCTGTTTACATAAATGTGACATTTTTCAGATAATGTACAAATGCTTCTACTTATCTCAAGCAACACATCCCTAATTGTCAAAGAAGCAAATATCTGAGCTTTATTGTACCCACAATAACCATTATGTGTTGTTTACTCTTGCTACCACAATAAATATCAAGTGTTTTGTTAAGCTTGTCTTAAACAAAATAGAAGTCAATAAAGGCTGCAGTTTTACTACAGTGGGGAAATGTGAAGGCAAGCCACACTTTAATCAGTACCTGAATTTTTCAGTAGATCTATGCACACACATATTTCTAAGCTACTTTTTTATGCAGTGGATATGTAGACAGTACTTGTCAAATGGTAGTCATGCCCGCCTTAACAGTGTCTGCTATGCTGTGCTTGAATTGTTCACTTTGGACCACTGAGATGACCAACTTCTCCCATAACCGTTCTGTTTTTCTACGTGCATTACATATTTATAGGCTCTCTCCAAGATAAATTACAATTTCTCTTACAGCATCTTTTGATAGAATGTGGCAGTCCTAAATGGAGAATTCCAAAGTCTATGAACTATATAAATTATGCATGAATTTGTATATAGTTTGTAAAAGTTGAAACTTCTGGAATGTTACAGAAGCTCTGTACCATCATAGGTCTTGCCATTAGCCCTGAGCTCTTGGTCATTCTATTGCAGGGCTCAATAAGAAATAACTAGGATAAGCCCTGGCTGGCGTAGCTCAGTGGATTGAGTGCGGGCTGCAAACCGGGCATCGCAGGTTTGATTCCCAGTCAGGGCACATGCCTAGGTTGCAGGCCATGTCCCCCAGCAACCACACATTGATGTTTCTCTCTCTCCCTCTCCCTTCCCTCTCTAAAAATAAAAATAAAATAAAAAGAAAGAAATAACTAGGATAAAGCTTGTGGTTCCCAACTTCCACCCATTATATTTTGCCCTGAAGGATAGAAGGGATATCTTAGGGGTAAGGAGTCCTTTGAGTTCCTCTGTTCATATGTGTACTTTTTCCTAAAAGTGCTCATAAATAGATACATATATATATGGATGACTACCTCTATGAAATATCTGAGGTCTGTCCAGAAGTATCCAGCCATGTAATATGAAAAATAGAGACATTTATTAAAGATAGAAGATACAAAAAAACATTGTACATATGACAGTGACACCTCAGTTCCCTTCAAAGTAGGCATTTTGGGACCTCACACAGTTCTCCCAATCACTATCAGCTACCCCATCATCTTTTCCTGAATCTCATCAGCGGTCTGAAATCTCTTCCCTTTTAAACATGATTTTAGTTTTGGGAAAGGCCAGAAGTCACGTGGCACCAAATCTGGGCTGTAGATGGGCTGAGTTACCTGGGTGATTTGATGTTTCGCCAAAAATCTCTTCATGAGACATGATACATGAATGGACACATTGTCATGATGAAGCTGCCAGTCACCAGTTGCCCATAGCTGTGGCCTTCAGAATCATCCAAATAGTTTCCATGGAGGAATGTTCAAGCCTAACACAAAATTTGATGCAAATTTGTTACTCTACTTGCTCAGTCATTTTGAATGCAATGGCCACACAGAACACATGCTCACTCAAAGGTGTCCACCAACCCCACAGACTAGTACAGTGAAGTCGTCATTGTTCACGCATGCATATTCCAGTCCATTCTTCTTGAGTGCCAGGTTACAGAGATGTCATGCAAACTGTTCTCATTATATTAACAATGACTGGACTTTTTTAGGTCAGACATTGTATATATGTGTGCATGTATTTGTGGATATATACCTTTCTGATTGTCTCATATGGCATTGATAGACTTACCTAGAAATTTTAAACAATATTTACATTGAAAAATACTGAGTTGCCTGTTGCTCTGTCAATATTATTTCATAAAAATCTGTTATGAAATATACTGCAGCTCAGAGTTAAATGTGTAGGAGTACCCTTCTAAAGCTTTGATGATGTGATTTTAAAATACCTTAAGGCAAATTACATGGCCGTTGAGAATGAATCTGAGAAAGTTTCATTTATTATAAATGAAACTCCTCTAAGGTATTATTGCTGATAGAATCCAATAGTTTCATGATTACTATCATGACTGAAGTGTCCTGAAAGTCAACCCAAAATTCAGTAATGAAACTAACAGACAGTGATAGAAGAAAAAAGTTTCTATTATGCTAGGTGTTTGTAAATGTCAGTAGCTTGTTAATTGGAAAATTGGAAGAGTCCTATTGAGTATAATGCTGCAAAATCATTCAAAATTAAACATTCACATTTTGTGGAGTTGAACTGCATTTTCCTTGTTCGCCCTAATTAACTATAAAAGCTGAATCTTTTTTCAAGCGAGATTTATGGGGCAAAGTAGTGAAGTTGATGAAGTAGACAGAACCCAAGGAGAGTTAGACAAGCAAGTAATTCATAAGGAAGTTGTATGTCTGAATAATTTGTCTCAGAAACAAGTGAAGATAATTTGATAATCTTTGAACTATTAAATCTAGGTACCTGGGTTTTAATTCTTCTTTTGCCCCTGGCAAATTGACTCATAATAGACCATTTAATATCAGTGAATTTCTCCAATTAAAAGCTCAGCAAATGGTAGCCCACAGCCTTGAAAAAAACATGTGTCCCATATCCACCTCCTTATAAAAATAGAAAGTGGGACACAGGTTTAGGCAACACCCAGATTTCTTTACAATGGTCAGGGAACGGACTGTCCTCCCACTGAGGGTTCCTTGGCTGTTTCGTTGTGCAAACTCACTGAGGCAGTGCAGTGACACTGGGAAAAGAATGGCCTTTGGTGTGAGAGTCCTAGGTTAGCATCACATCTCTGCCACTTATTAGCTGCTTAGCATTAGACAGATTTTTAACTTCCTTGGGATTCAGTTTTCTTACCTGTGAAAATGGGGATAATAATATCTATGACTATGAAAGTAAATCTTCTCTCAAAGGAGTTCGTACCATGGAGGTAAGCAGGCTGATAGTCCAAGGTGGTAGAGGAAGCACTACCATGGAGACATGTGGTTGCCACTGTGACCTCCCTACTAGCTCTTACCTACCACTCAGCTCTGCCACCCAGCAGATAAAGTAAAGTTTTAGTGCTTTAAAAATGGGTCTGGTGTTTGCCATGAAAAAATCACTTCTGGTTTAATACCCTTATAAGGTTTGTTCATGTAATCACTGCCTCTCACTGTGAACCAGAGAATATCCAGTGTACAGCTTTAAATAACGGTAATCACAGACTCCCTGGATTCTGACAGCCACGATAAATCCCACTTTAATCATGCACTAAAAACACATGTCATCTGTTTGATAATCAGTCATCTGCTATCACTTGGCCTAGCAATGAATTAATAAAGCAAAATATGTGACAACCCAAGGCATATGTATGAACTACGTTATTCCCAAGGGATCCACATGTATCCTCACCTCCCTCCCTCGTGGCAAGAAGGTTTGGCTTCTGAAATGGTATGTGAGGAGACTGGCTCACACTTAGAAATTGGGTTAAATCTGGGAATTTTCAAAACTATAAAAAAGTGAGTTCTCAGATAGGTCCTGATATAAGCTAAGGCCGGAAGAGGTGACAGTCTTGGGAGGAATGGCTAATGGGTGTGCTGGTCACCTGGGTCTCAAAGGCTCCCTGTGAAGTTCCCAAGTCCAGGGAAGAGCCCACACCTGTGTGCCCAGAGACTCAGCTGCCAAGAAGGCGCTCCTGAGCCTGAGAACTGAGGGTGCAGCTCCCCTGCTCCGGAGCCTGGCTGTTCGAAGACCTGGGCTTGAGAGCCAGAGCAAAGAGACTCAGTGGTCTCATTTGCCAGCTACATGGGTCATGCCACTGTTTTCTTCATTGCATTCCTGGATGTCCCCTGGTCCGAGATTTATTTTCTCCCTCCAGCAGCGTGACACTAATGAAAGGGTTGAGATATTGTAAGCAGCAAGCTATGAACATGTTACCTGGAATACTAAAAGAGAAAGGAGAGTGCCCCACTACTTATTCATCTTAAGATGTTAAACCATGTGTAGGAGGATCCAGTTCATAAATGTTCTATCAGTAGAGAATGGTCGGCACAGAGTAGGGGAGTTAGATAAATCCAGCAGGACTGCATCTCCTAAAATGCTTGGGGCGTATTGGCTAAAAGGCATTCTTTCAGGTGATTTGTTAATGTGCCAGGAAAAACCTCGAATGTTATATCATAAATTAAACCAAGAAATCATGACAACGAAGTGAGATCTATAAACTGGGAGAAATATTTTCTTTTCTAACCTGAAATTCCAGGATATCTTCAGATGCAGCCTCAAGTCCCGCCATCAGTGACATATAGTCACATAGGATAGGCCCAGACACACTATACCTACAACACCCACACACACACTTCAAAAAATATGTGAATCAAATTTTGATAAATAGTATATCGTTGTGGCAAAGAGCAGACTCTATAAAGACACATAAGTTAAAGCTTCATTTCTGCACTTTTCTTCTTCCGAACATTTAGGAACATCATTTCATCTCTATAAACCTCTGTATCCTCATATTTCAAGCAGTGTAATTATACCTGTGCAGTTACATTATTGCAGGTACTGACAATTTATACAGGAGGCGCTAAGCACAGTGCTGAGCATGCAATACATCCACTCTGCTCTAGTCTTCATTATGGCACAATAGCAGTTTCATTTAAAAGTCCCCCTGGAATCTACTATTTAGGATGAACGAGGCAAGTTCTTCCTTAAAACCAGGACTCCTTTTGTGAAGTGAATCTCTCTTTCCCTATTATTTTAATTTTATTAAGTTATCATGAGAAGAAATAAGGTTATATATCTAAAGTGCTTAGACTCATGCTGGCATTTAATGAGTGCTCAGTGAGTGTTGGCTATAATTGTTACAACATTATTGGTATCAGTGACGTTTTAAAAAGTCTTCTGGTTGACACAAGTCTGTTTGAACTACTTATTGAATGATGCACAAATTTGGAAATAAAGAAAGGGCCTGTAAGAAATTATTTGGGTTATTTGTAGAGGAAACCAATGGTGCTGGTGCATAGTGAAAGAAACATCTACATGTTGTAAGATTAGAATAAAACCCTAACATTTCTTCATATAGATTACATCCCTTACATACAACCAGGGGCTTCAACTTGAGGTTTGCTTTTCCTTCCCTCTGTCTTGCACTCTGATAACTTCTGGCTAAATCCGTTTTCTTCGTTATCAAAAAGTCTCACCTGTAGTTTTACTATTTTGATTATTCGTTAAAATAGACTCCTGGAAAAAGCTTACTTTTCCTCAATGTATTGGAAACATCCTTTGGAGCCTTGTTTCCAAGGCCACCGCACCCATCAACACAAAGGAGGGTGTCGGGAGTCACCCAGTGGGTCTGGGCGCACAGAGGCAGTCACACATGGTCCTTGGGCCTCAGCCTCATCAGTGGCCCTGAGGGAGTAGGCTGTTCTAGCTCCAACATGTTACTCAAGGTTACAATGGTGCTCTATTCACTTTTCCCTTTTTGTAACGCCAGGACGCAAGGCGTAGAAACCGACTTTCAGCTTGTGTATGGGAAACTGAATCAAACGGTGGTGGTAACACTTTTTTTTTTTCATTTAGAAATTTATCAGCACTAGTAACTCTCTGATCACTGATTTGTATAAATTAACTTGCCAGCAGTTGACATTTGTTTCAGTTCACACAAGCTTTGTTAACAAAGAAAAAGAAAAAGAAGGAAAAATACTGAGCCACAGAACCACGTTTGAAAGTTGCCTGAACCGTAAAATGGCATCGCTGTGACTGCCAGAGCAACGGGTGAGCGCTGGACCCGGCTGTTCTTCCCACAGAAATACGGATGAGAGGCAGTGTTTTAGCTGTAGCACTTAATCCCTGAAATGCTTGTCTGATTGTGTTTAATATAATTTTGAGGGCATTCTATCATTGGGAAGAAACCACTGGACATGTGTTTTAAAAATGAATTTGTGCTCTGTTTGGATGATTTTTTTTTGATGTTCAGAAGCAAAAGACCCGATCCCCTTTAATAATATAAAGCGCATTTGGGTCTAGATCATAAAATTATAAGAAACCATGCAGAGTCAAGGAGAGACATAAATGCCATGCAAAGGCAAGACAAATAACAAAACACAGGAGAGAAAGTGGACCGACCATTGGGTGGGCGGAGGAAACCATCTCTTAACAGGAAAGAGACCACAATGGAGCAGCATGCTGCCTCTGCCTCCTGCCGTCAAGCTAGATCATTCTCCCTTCTGGTTTGAAACAAGCTGTGTGGACCAGTGCATCCCATTAAGGAAGGAGGTGAAAATTCATTGTCAATGAGATCAGTTGTAAGCAGCTATCCAGCATAGCCTCAGTGTGCCAGCACAACAGAGCTGAGACTGTGCAGGACCCAGAAACCCTTGACTCAAGGAAAGATTGGGGGTGCGGTTTTTGTATGACTCTAGAAAAACAGTGTTATTTTAACCTGGAATTAAGAACCAGTTAAGGTTGAAGTGGAGTCTTTGACTAAATCGTTGAGTTTGCATTTCTTTAAATTATGCAAGACACTGTGCTTAGAGCTGTACATTATTTTAACAAGAACAGAAAGACATACTTGTACAAATCCTATTATCAAAACCCTTTGACAGCTACCCTTCAGGAAATCTTGCTTAAATTTTAGTGCACCATCAAACCACCAAGGCGGCAAACAGAACTGGAGATCCAGTGCCTGCACAAGACAGCCATCATGCAAGATGTTTGTGCTGGGCTGAGATGGAATGTTCACAGACCCCGAGGACTGAAAAGATGATGGTCCCATACTACACAAAACCTCCATGTTAGCTGAAAATTAAAAGGTCCTGTTTCTTGGTTTTTCTTGTTGCAGAGTTCTGGATAAATTCATTGCAGTGACACTTCCTTTCCCCTCCCTGTCCCCACCTCTGCCAGCATCCCAAGTCCATGGTCATTTCCCCCTCCGCTAATGAAGCACATGTTTCTGTCTCAAACCTATGAAGTAATAAGGATTCCTCAGTCACCATTCTACTTAAAGTTTTATTATCTTTTATGCAATTGATTCTTAATTTGCACGTAGTAGGCACTAAAATTTATGGAATGTAATTGACTTCAAGGGGCATATTATTTCCTTCACAATGGATTTCATTTTGTTCATTTACGAAAACAGAGTTTTCTTCCAAGTTCGTAATGGCGTGCATGAACACTGTTGCGTGGGCCGCCTGTCTCCCCACTGCTAGGAAATGGTCATAATGTTTAATTGCACAAAGTGCCTTTTTTTATTTTTTTCCTCATCAAGAAGTTAAGGGATCTGCTGGCTTAGCAGGTGCCTCAACTGTGCATAATTAGTTGCTAGGAATTGTTTAGCATAGGCTGATTAGTCTCAGCCAAAGGAAATTAAATTTTTTTTTTCTTCAACAAAGCCCTGAACACAGCTAGAGATTTTTGAAACCACAGTCATATCCGGTTTGTCTGGGAAGCCCAGACCCTGGGAGTGAGAGAGGCAGGAGATGGGGAGGAGAGAACCAGCCTGATTACACGTGGGAGCTATTTGATGCCAGGCAACCACTTGAGGTCATGACCTGAGGGGACCTGAGTCCATCCCGCAAGATGTGATTCAGCTCCAACTTGGGCTTTGGTTGTGATGCAGAATGAAGCATGGCTCCTTAGGTGCTTGCTGCTTGCTTTCTGAGTTTATAAAACCAGCTTCACTTGGAACATGTAGTCAAAACAAAGTCTGTGCTTGCCTCTCCTGTGTTTGGCACTTGAGGAGATTGGCCAAAATGGAGGGAATGATAGGGACAGATGGTTTGTGCCCCTCACCCCATTGTTCCACTCTGTTTTAAATATATGCTGAACTAAGCCTTTTCTGTTCCTCTGTTACGGTGTCGATTTTTCACTTAATGGAGGGGATTTTCTCTCGCCTCGTGGGATAACACTGGAAGGGGTTCCCATGCTCTTCTTAGTTATGACCACTATGCAGCCCCTTTGACAGTGGGTAGCCGTCATGTGTGACAGTGATTATCTGTCTGCTAAGATGTCATTAGAAAAGACTGACAGTTCTGTACCGAGATGGGCATAATGACGACTTGCAACAGTGACTTCAGTGAGCACTAGCTCACCAGCTGAACGTCTGCTTTGCTCCTATAGTGAATTCCCATAAGGATCCCTTGCTAATATGACCCACCATTAAAGTCATGGCTGGGAGCTTGGTATGAAAGT
>PVIA01013744.1:0-30518 GCA_004024845.1 Tonatia bakeri
TCCTCTCTCTCTCATTTGAGGGGCAATTTAGGGGAGGGGGCAGTGGTGGAACTAATTTTTTCTCCTTTTGCTCCCACCTCCGCCACCCTCTTTCTACACAGAAGTAACTAGTAGCTGAGAGAGAAAGAAAGGTTGGCATCCTCACTGGATGTTGTTACATCTCCAGGGCCTGGCCTGGGAGGCGGTGGGGGTGGGCCCCACTCGGATGCGAGGTCGAGGGCCCTCCATTACTTTCTCCCCGTTCCCCAGAAAGGGATTGTTCGGGTGGGTGAGACTATGATGCACGTTTCTTTCAAAAACAACGGAACCTCCTCCTTTGGCCCCTTCCACAGTCGTAGCCTCCGCGCTTTATTTCAAGTTGTTGGTGACGGGGTCATTTATTTAATTCAGAGTTGTAGCACAGAGTTCTCCTCCCCCAAGAAAACCTAATTAAAGTGCAGCACTCAGGGCCTAGAATAAAACTTTCAAGAACTGGAGGAAAGGAGGGCAGTTTGCTTCGCGCTGGGGGAGGGCAGCCGGCGCCGAGGGGAGAGCTGTGGGGCGCGACCAGGACTTTCCCCTCCCTCCTGCAGGGACAGCTTCCGGCCCTGGGACGACCCAGGGTGTGGGTGACGGGAGGGGGGGGACAAGGAGGGGCAGCGGTGCGGACGCACGGCTCGCCTGGGCCCGGGGAGCTCCGGGGCGGCCGGGCACGTTTGCTCGCGGGAGTGAACCCTGGGACTGGAGTCCGGGCGCCCTCTGCGCCGGGCCGCTGCGGGAACGCGGATTCGCGTCTCAGCACCTCTCGACCGCAGGCCTTTGGAAGCCTAATAAAACCCACCGGTTCGCAAGTGGAAGTGATTTCGCGCCAGGAGCCAGCGTGGCCGCGCCCCGCGATCCTGCTCCCACGTTTTCGGAGACGCAGCCGGAGGAGCCGTCTGGGAAGGAGCGGGAGGGAGGGAGCGCAGCTCGGAATGCAGTTCTGCCTCCTCGGCGAAAAGACGCCTGGCGGATTTTCCACAGTGTACTTGTGCACCTTTGCACGTATTTGTCCGTGAGAATACTGTCTGCGTTTATCTGCCTGTGAACATTGCGTTCACAGGCTTTGGTCTGTATATTTTAACAAAACCTCAGAGTCCACTGAAGCATTTTTGGGCTCTATTTAAAAGCAATACTGCAGGCAAGTGAATGTAGCTATGTGAGGTTTTGTTGTAATTTAGACACAGATTAGTGAAAGATTTTTAAAGGTCGGTTTCGGTAGGGGGGTGCGGGCAGGGGTTATAATTCACCCCGGGAGTAAAATTAGTGTTTGCAGATTCCTCTCCGCCCGCCCCCACCCCACCACCACCGCCGCCGCCGCCGGCCTCGGCCGAAAAGGGTTTTATACAAAACAAAATGTATTTATTTATTATTTTGCTCAGGGCCCATACAGGTAAATCACTCAGGAAAAAAAGGGCCGTCCGCCGAGGACTGCACTGCGGAGGGAGACAAACACCATTACGCTCGCAGTTACGCACCATAACGCTCCATAACGCTCCCGGTAAGAAAGGCCTGGACGGGGGAGGTGGCGCTGCGGCCTGGGCCTGGAGCCCCGACCGCCCCGTTCTTTCTCCACTCGAGATCGCCCGTGCTGTCCTCCTGGCCTCCCTCCTGGTGCTCTTGGCATCTGGACCGACACATCTGCCAACACCCAGGCCCAATTCCAGGCGACTCCGGGTCCTCGCCTTCCGCAGGACACGCAGTCCCGAACTCTGCCACCCGGAGGCTCCGGCACCGCAAAGCCCGAGAGGCTCGGAGCCGGTTGCAGCGCGGGGCATCCGCAGGTTTCCCTGAAACGACGAGCTGTGGCCGGAAGGGGGCGCCCTTGTCTTTTTAATAGTCCAAACTCACAGTGGTAGCGAAATAAATCTTTTGTTCTGAAATGATCCCTGGCAAATAACGGAGGAACTGCCAAACACTAAGCCCCTGATAGCGACGTGCAGAAAGTCCAGAGTCTCGAGGCCGTGACTCCTTCAGGTCTCTAGGCCACCCCAGGTAGTCCAAGTGGCAACCCTCTCGTGGCCCCTTTCCTTTTCGTGGCCTTTTCCAAGGCCACGAGACCCGGCAGCACGGCGCTCCGCGTCGCTTGTCCCGCACCCTACCCACACGCCTGTCTTCTCTGAAGTCCCACCATTCCTGACTCAGCAAGGCAGGGGGTTGCCACGCACTACCCCAAAGGACACTTGGGAAACTGCTATTAAAAGCTACTTGCTTGGGACTTCACTCGAAGGGGAACGTAGGAAGCAGAAAGTTACCTCCTCTGAGCAGGGCACCGTATGGAGGGGCTTAAATTGGACCGGGGGGTTAGATGGTTTTTTAATCACGAAATTGACATACATCCCCCTCCCCCACCCTGCCCCCAGTGCACACACGCTAAGAGACCCAGGGAGGGAGGGTGACCGCCCGCCTCCGGGCCTTTTCCTTTGCCCCCCACTTTCCTTTTTGCTACACAGATTTAGGGGAGTCTGAGTCGCTTCCCAGCTCTTTCCCGGAAGAGAGCCAGGGCCGGAATCCCACCCCACCACAGGCTGAAAATACCTGCAGCAGCCGTCCTGGGGTTTCCTGGAGAACTACAGCCAAGCTGACTCTGAGAGGGAACTGCATCGAGACCATGGCCGCGGCCCCCTACCCACTGTCGCCGCTGGCCCGTTGGCAGCTGGGTGGCTCGAAACGTGAGTCCGATGGGTCCTCTGCACTTCACGCCTGTGTACTAGGTCACAGGAAGCATGTGCCTAGACTCTGGTGGCCCCAGGCTGCAGGAAGATCCAGCGCAAAACCACCGGCTTTGCTGCCAGCCAAGTTACCAAGTCCCACCAGGCACTGTGCCTGGGTACACATCAGAGAGCTGGCACTGGCGCGAAGAGACTCGATGTCGCAATCTCCAGCTCCAGGAACGGCTGGTCTTGCCCCAGGATTCAGGAATTCCGCACTAAGGGTCCCTAAGTGGTGGGGAAAACGGGGTTGGCGTCAAGCCGCCTTCCACCCACTCGGGATGCAGGCTGTGTGGACTGAACCACCGCAGAGCGAACAGAAAACTTAGTCTGTGGCCACTGCTGCCTAGGCCTCAGGGTGTTTCCCGCCGTGAGCCTGGACCTGTGGGCTCCTGCCGCCCTCGGTTCTTTCAGCCGCTAAAGGGCCTGCCGCATCTCCCGGCACTGAGACCTGCAAGCTCCTCTGGGTGTCGCAAGGACATAAGCAGAGGAGGAATGGGTGGCAAATGGGGCCATTTTCATGGGTTCTCTCCTGCCCAGCTATCCCAGCATGTTTGGGACACGCTTGCCAGTAGGGTGAGATTCTACTGTCTCATTCAGTAACTCTTTGATCCTGAGAGGGGCTGAGTTAGAAGGCCACAGACACCTATTTCATGCGGCACCCAAATGTCCAATTAAGTACGACCTGCTTACCAGCAGGTCAGGACCACTGGGAACCTTGGGGAAAGACTTGGAAAGTACTGGGGCAGAAGTGAGAAATGGTGAATTATCCAGGCTCTTCCTCAAACCCCACTTCTCCAGAAGGAAGAAGGCACAGACCCAGTGGGCAGCCCACTAGCTTCATTTTCATACAAAGCCAAAATCTAAGAGTTGGGGACGGGGACTCCCAAGACCAGTGGGTACAGCCTATGGGGCGGGCAGGGAGGGAGGGGGTGGCACCCTCTGGTGTTGCCCACCTTGCCCAGCTGTCATCTTAGAAAAATGCTAAATGAGCAACGCAGTCACAGGGTGACTCTGTCATCTCCTCTCCCCGGCCAGCGGGGGCGGGGGTGGGGAGGGATAGGCTTTGGGAAAGGAAGCTTCCCTGTCACAATCTCCTTCCAAGTTTATTCATGATTAGTTCACTCCACGAAAACTGTTTCTGTAGTGTGCCACAGAGCTCCAGGTGGAGAGTATGCGACTAATTATCATGGCACCTAGCACTGGTTATGGTTATTATCACCACTGTCAGGATGAATGATTAAACTGGGACAGGTCCCTTGGGTGGTGTCCCTCTGGCAGATTAGGCTGTAACTCTGGGCCCCGCTGGCTTTCTGGGACATACGCGAGGTACTCAGGCTGTCCAGGGAGAAACAGCACAGGAGCCATGGCCTGAAAAGAGTGTCACCTCTGGGGGCCCCTCAGCAGAGTCCTAGTCCCCAGCCTCTCCCTGGCAGATTCCTGGCCTCCCCAGGATACCTCCCACCTTCCTCTCCCCAAGCCAGAGAGGTCCTTCACTGAGTAGCGCTGGTCTTGACCTTGGCTAGGACCTTCTTCTCCTTGACCCTGCGATTCTGAAACCAGATGGTGATCTGGCGCTCTGAGAGGCTGGTGGCCGCCGAGATCTTGCGCCTCTTGTCCTTGGTGACGAACTTGTTAGCTGAATACTCTCGTTCCAGCTCACGCAGCTGCCCCTTGCTGTAGGGAGTGCGTTTCTTGCGGCCTCGGTGGAAGGCGCAGCCTTCTGGAGGGTGCTGAGCGCCTGAGTCTGTGAGGCAGGAGAGGGAAGAAGGGAGACACACGCTCAGACCCCTGCCCAAGCACAGACCCAGGCCCCGCAAACTAAGTCATCCGGAAGGAGCTCGCTCTCAGGTCACCCTACAGGTGCACGTGCGCTCCTGCTGCCCCAAAGCACCCAGGGACACCTGGGCTTCTGGCTGGTTTTCTGATCACCTCCCAGCCTTGGAAAGAGCAGGCTCCTCGAGCCACCTCACCCATTACTGTCCTCACACCTACACGTCTGCAAACACACCCATCACACACAGCCAGACCTTTGCCCAAGGTCACATGCATTTCAGACTCTTGGCCACTCCTCTAGACTCTACAGGCAAATTCTGTACAGAAGGGAACGCATTTCTGCCCCCGTTCCCAACACACACACACCAATGCACAAAACTGAATTATGACGGCAGGAAACCTACATTTTCTTTTGGAAATGGAAAAACTCCTCAAAGGGGTGGATGGGCTGGATTGGGAGTAAAGGGGAGAAAACTGTACTTGAACAATGATTAAAAAAAAAACTCCTCAAAGAGAAAGTAGGGGATTGTATTCTTTACAGAACTTCCAATATCTCTGTTCCCACCCCTCCCCACGCCCACTCACGCGCACTCACTGAAATGCGAGTTGTTTGGCCTTTTGTGGAATTAAACTGGGATCTGCTGAGTGGGGCACCCTGAGCCCCATCCAACAGCAAAGAGAGCCAAGCACTCAGACATACTGAGAGGCTTGTTGCAAGGCCTGCGCAGGATGTGAGGGGGCCTGGTGGCCCTCAGTTGCAGATGGTGCCCAGCTCCGGCCCCTCACACAGACCCTGGGGGCCTCCGCCCAGGCTCTCCAACCACCCGGACCCTCCCTTCACAGTCCTAATGGCCAGAGAGGAGCACCGAGCTCCTCCTCACCAGCCCCAAGTCTCCCTCCACTTCCCCCCAGCCAAGTGCCTGCGGGGCTTGCAACCCCATGCTCGGCACCAAGGGGACCCAGGATAGTGAGTCAGGTTACCTGCAAAGGTGGCCTTCCAGAAGGAACCCGGTGGGTTCTGTTCTCCTTGGCAACATATCTGGCTGTTCCAGCCACCGGTGAGGGCCCAGGGCTGGCAACTGTCCACAGGCAGCAGGGTGTCATGGCGAGGCTCTCCTGGGGCGCCCAGCGTCTGCACCACCGACACGTCTAAGTAACTGGCCATAGGCTGGTAGGGTCCCGGGTATCCGGGATAGAAGGCAAACTCGGTGTGGCGGCTGGGGTACTCCTCCCCGGCCGCGGGAGTCTCCGTGGGGTAGGCGGCCAGCGTGGCTGCCTGGGCACAGGGTTTCAGAGAGCTCCGTGACACTCGGCAGGAGTAGTACCCGCCTCCAAAGTAGCCATAAGGCACTGGAGCTGGGGACGCCCCCTGGGGCACCCCGGGACATGGGTGGCACTGCTTTGGCGGTTCCACAGAGCCTGGCAGGTCCAGGGAGGGATAGTTGACCGCTGGCAAAAGCGTAGGCGCCGCTGCCGCCGCTGGGTGGCTGGTCAGTGGGGAGTGGGCGACTGGATTCCGACTCCCTCCTGCTCCCAGCAGGCCTTCGATATCCTTGGCCCCGTCCAAGGTGGCAAAATTGCCAAGCTCCATGGGTCCGAGGGCCGGCTCATGGGGTGCTGAGAGCGGGGGATGCTGGGGGCACTCGGCTCGCTTTCCCCACCCAGGCCCCGGGAAGCCAAAGCGTTTTAAATCTCTGCCAGCTCCAAGGGCGCCAGCCTTCGCTCGGCCTGGCAGTCCCGACGCAGGAGACGCAGGTGCCCGGGCTCGCGCGCTGATTGGCTGCGGCCCGCGGGCGAGAAGCTAATAAAATCTGCAAGGCAGAAATTGCAAAAATACTTTACCCCGCACTGCCCGTTCCCTCCCAGCTATCCCTCCCTCTTCCCTTCCTCCTCCCTCTCTTCCTCCCTCCCTCTATTTCTCTCCCTCCCTCCCTCTCTCCTCCCCCGTCTCTCTCCTGTTTGAAAACAAGAGAAGATTGGAGGTGTCCTTTCGCTGCTTTCTGGTGCGGGGAGAGGGTGGGAGAAGTGGGAGGCGGAGGAAGAGGGGACGTGGAGCCTGCCCCCACCACCGTCGCCTCCTCTCTCTCCCTGGCTCTGTCTCCTGTGCTTTGGCAGGTTTAACGAGAGAATAAAGCTCTCCCAATAAAGTGTCCATCTTGTCGGGGGAAGGGGAGTCGGGGGTGGGGCCAGGAGGCCCTGAGGCCTGAAAGGGGAACTGAGAGTGCGCCTGAGCCAGCGGAGGCAAGGAAATGGGAATTTCATGGTATTTCTGAGAGCCCCTGGCTTTGGGTCCCGGGTGCTAGCATCCCAGTTCACCCCAGACGCTTCTCCCATCCTGAATGCACTGTGATAAGCTGCTCCTGGTCCAGGAAAGTCCCCAGGGACCCTAGCCTCCGAGCCAGAGGGTTCGCGGATTGGGCTGGGGCGGAGGAGGAGGGAGGACAGAGTTCCAAACAAGGAGACATGAGATCTGGAGCCTGGGACCCCAGACTTTTAAACCCGAAGGGGAAATGGGGCTTCTCGACAGGCCCTGTGAAAGGGGGTCTGGATTTCCTTTTAAGTGTGGGGAAGGAGACACGAGGAGAAGACACACAGACGAATGTCAGAGAGAGGCAGAGGCAGAGGCAGAAACAGAAAGAGGAGACCCCAGGGCGGCAGCACAAAGGGGGAAAGAGATAAGTTGAAACAGGGGGTGGGAGAGGATCTTATAAAATCCTGAAGTTTCAGTGGGAAGGGAGGGTCCTTCCCTCCCACTTCTCTGAGCTCTAAGGAATTTTCAGGAAGTCGAGCCTAGCTGTGGGGTTTCTGGACCCCCAAAACACAGGAGCCTGGCCTGTGCAAAGATGCCTCTCTGCCCTGCAGTCCTACTATGTTCGAGGAAGCCCGGGAAACTCACCCTGGTGCTGGCACACTTCCACTCAAGTTCAGTGTCCAGAAAGCCCAGGACCCTAAGGGCTTCCTCCAGGCTCTAAATTTTCTTAGAAGTAAAAGAAGTGAGAGAAAGAACCCCACCCACTGGAGAAGCTGCTTGAGGCCCCTCCGCTGGGGCCTACTGTGCCGTGTAATTCAGAAGATTCAAACGGCTCTGTTTCACAAATCTGAGTTTTTCTGTTTCTTTTACCACCCCTCCCAAATCGATCCTGTGAGCCCACTTCTTCTAGAACCCCCCAGTTTTTCTGAAGAAGACAGAAATTATTCTATTCTATACAGGGGTCATGGCAATTATATAGAACAGACCACCCTGAGCTCTAGGTGGGTTCAGCCATGTCCACTCACAGACTTGAACCTGGACTTGAGCTATCTCTCAGGACTGGGCCCATGCAAACTGGAGTGACAGGACTATAGTGGAAATTAGATCACCTGTAACCCACGTTGCCGCCTTGGTCGGGGCATCCTGATACACTAAGGTTACTGTCCAATCCCTGGTCAGGGCACGTGCAAGAAGCAATCAATGAATACATAAATAAACGGAACAGCAAATCCATCTCTCTGTCACTCTCCCCCTCTCTAAAATCAATACACTTTAAAAATGGCAATAACTGAAGACACCAAACAAGAAATCCTCACTAGATTTTATTGTATTTGAAAACGACACGAGAGACCAGGAGGCGTCTCTTCAGCGGGTCTGGGTGCTTTCCCTGCGGCACCTTTGCCCTGCGATACCTTCGCTGCAGATATTTCTGCGGCAAACACTCCCACCACAGAACTGATGGGCCGCAAGGCGATTTTGCCATTAAAAAATAAAATTGTGAAAAATAAAAGGGGGACGTTTTAAAAAGACGTGACAGAATTAAACAACTTCATTGTGAATACAAAATATTTGAGTGCCTTTAAAATGTGCGTAGATTCACGGCAGTCCTGTGTGAATAACTGGTTTTATGTTGCGGACCGCACCTAAGCACTTGTCTTCCTCGTACGGGAAGTGTGCGCTGAACTTCATGCTCTCAAAGAGAGCCCTTGGCCTTTCTTTCTCCTCCCCATCTGCAGGCACACCTTGGAGATATTTTGAATTTGGTTCCAGGCCATTGCAATAAAGCAAGTCACAAGTTATTTGGTTTCCCAGTGTGTATGTGATGTTTACACTGTATTGTAGTCTAGTAAGTGTGCATGCAATAGCATTATGTCTAAAAAAGGTACATGCCGGTACCTTAGCTTTAAAATTCTTTATTGCTAAAAAAAAAATACTAACATCATCTGAACCTTCAGACAGTCATAATCGTTATGCTGGTGGAAGGTCTTAAGTTCAATTTGTAAAAAAATCACTATCTGCAAGATGCAATAAAGCAAAATGCAATGAAATAAGCGATGCCTGTAGTGTGTTTCAAAATAAGAAACCAACTCTTGGGGCAAATTATCATCCTCTGGAAGAAATGCTAACTATTTTAAGACCACCATCATGTCTACTCATTACGGCATAGACCATGACGAGGGCTAGCTAAGATTTATATATAACATAAAAATGCAAGCAACTGAGAACCTCGTCAGTGTGGCAATGAGACCACACCAACCGCTAGCTTGCATACGTGAAGTCTGCAAAGGCAGTTGATTAGTTTTTCAATGGAGAAATGAAACCAAACAAACAAAAAAATCAAACTGTCAACCAGTTATTTTATCTTTTTTTTTACAGCAAAATTACCTATGGCTAATTAATTAAGTGGTGAAAATGTTTACGGCCAAAATGCCTTTGGCAAAGATGGCTAAGGCAGAGCTGCTTCCAGTGAAAATGCTGCGCTCACTCCGATGTTTCCCAGCTTCTAATTGTGAAGGACAGAAACATCAGGATTTTTACCTAAAGACTGGAGTTTTTTCACTGGTTTTTACTTGGTAGGTGACCGTACAGGCATGAACAAATCCCTAAATTAAGAAAATAAATCATCATAGTCATACCCTGTGACCCAGCCACTCCATTCCTCAGCATATACCCAACAGAAAATGTTTACGTCTAACAAAAGTCATGCACTAGAATGTCCAAAGCAGCTTTATTCATTATAGCTCAAAACAGAATCAACGTAAATCTCCATCGACAGTTAATGGGTAAATAAGTTGGACTATAATTAAAAATTGGAGTACTACGCAGCAATTTTTAAAAACTACCCTTTCCCACAACATGAACAAATCACACAGATATGTGGGAGAAAGAAGCCAGACACAAAGGAGTAACTTTTGTATGACTATTTCTATGAAGTTCAAGAACGGGTAACAGTAGGTTAGAGGAGATTACCCTGGAGAAGGGGGCTTCTGACTGCGAGGTGCCATAGGGAAGCCTTCTGGAGCGCTGGAAATGTTCTCCATTTCAACCTGCAGGATAGTACATGGGTGTGTTCACTCTGAAAATTCAAGCTGCACACGGTATTTCGGCACTTCACTGCACATCAGTTTAGCTCTGTTTTTAGAATGAAAAATAATTAAGCACAAACAATTAGAGATTCATAGCACCATTGTCTGCCACTGTGCTTTTGGATACCTGGCGTTCTTATCTACGCCCAGGGACAAAAGCACTGAGTGCGTAAACTCTGCATTGTTGCGGAATGCCCTGCGGAGGCTGTGCTGGGGAAGCTCACCAGCTGTGCTGGAGATGCCTCTGCAAACAGATACATTTCGATACAAATAAAAATCATGGGGTTTGTTGGTTTTGTTTTTGTTTTACTCTATAATTTATTTAGCATCTACTAGATGCCAGGGAAGAGTTCTGAATATCATTTTTATTCACACATGAGTGTGTGCTTTCATCTCCTGTACGTGTGCGTGCACAGGCATCTGTCCACTACCTATCATGGTCCTCGACTGGAGTCAGATGACGCAAGGTTAAGTTTCCCTATCTGAAAAAATTACCCGTCTCCTGATGGGCACAGTAATTACTACCTCGCAGGAGTGCTGTGACGATTAAACTGATATTCTGTGTATAAAAACATGTTATAAACGGAATAACTGAATTATATTTGTGTTTCTGTATTTGTATCTGTTTCTAATGAATCACAAGACACTTGTGTTTATTTTCAAAGAAAAAGGACAGTTGCCCTAAAGAATACCAGCCTCTTCTTACTTGCCTCTCTCAGCTCTGAATAAGCAGGAAGTTCCCACCTGCAGAAACTAAGGCTCAGAGCACCCCCCACCACCACCCCCAACCTCCCTGGGGCTCTAAAGGAGTTCAAGGCTGAGGTCTCAGTACAACCCAGGCCTCTCCGCCAGCTTGGGCTAGTCAGCCCTTCCCCCAGCCCCGCAGACTCCTTTGTGTCCTGCTGGGAGCCTCCAGGCAGAGCAATTCGGACCTCTGAGCCTCCCCACACCCTCAGCTCCCTTTGACGGACCCGGCCGGAAGCGCTGAAAGCCTCAGCTGCTCCTTTACATACTGGCCAGACACCTTCAGGAAGGTCAAGGCCAAGGTGAAAGTTAAGAGTCTGTTTACCGCCGGGAGCCCATTCAACGCGGTCCCACAGACCGCCTGTGACCTTTACAGCCGGGCCTTTGAGCGCGGCCGCCGCGACCCCAGGGGTTCTGGCCACCGGGAGTTGGCACCCCCGTGTCAGCTCCCGCCCCTGCCTGGGTCTGGCCCTCCAAGGAGGAGGGGCCGGGGGCAAGAGGCGCCCACCCAACCCACTAGCAGCATTTGTTAAATTATGTTTTACTGTTTTGTAAAGCCAAGTGAGCGCCCGGTGACTTCATTCTCCCAGATGGAACAGCGGCTGTAGTCGGGACGACCGAAGCCTTCAGGTTGGTAGTGAGAAATAAGGAGAATTTATTTGCAGTGGCCACGCTTCTTCTTCTGAAAAGGTCGGGGCTCCCCTCCCCCCTCCCCGCCAGACTGAGTGGCCGGGCTAAACTGCTCGGGGTCACTGCCTTCCCTTGGTTTTATGAAAATGGCCTAATCCGGTGCAATCTTCTCCCCCTTTCGTCTTTTTTTTCCTACTTTTCCCTACTGTCTGTATGTTCTCTTATCTGTCTTCCGTAGTTTGGTGTGGTTCTTCTCTTTTTTTATATTTGTATTTTTCTTCCCACCTTCCTTTCCTTCAGTTTTAGTTATCTTGTTTTTTGTGCGTTCTTTCTTGTTTTGTGCCTTTTGGGCCTTAACGCTGACTTTCTAGCCCCTCCCACCACATTTATCCCCCCTTGGGGTCCTTTCTTCCTTTCCTTCACTTACACTATTTTTTCTTTGCTTGCTTTTTTGTCCTCCCATTTTTCTTTCATTTTTGATTTTTCCTTCCTTCCTTCCTTTTTCACTTTTCCTCTTATCTATTTTTAAATTTATTTCTATTTTTTTCTCCCTTAGCTCGATTTTCCTCTTTCTAACCCCTTTCCCTCAGCATGAACACTCGGTTTCCCTTTCCAGCCTTCTCTATTTTCCATTGTTCTCCAAAACCTGGAAAGGGCTCTCTGGGACGGTAGCTGTCTGCAGGGCTGGGGCCTGCCTAGGCAGGGGGCGGGCGGCCTTGCAGGCCGGTCTAGATCAGCGACAGCCGCCTTCGGAGCCCTGCCAGTGACTAGAGCTGTGAAGCCCAGCTGGGGATGAAAGGCGCCAGGGCCCTTCTCCCTGAAGTGAAGTCAGACAGTGCTTCTCCTGGCTTTAGAGGGAAATCTCTTAAACAGAACGAAGGTGGGGGATGGGGGCTACAATAGACAGAGAGCGAAGGCCTGGCTGGTCAAAAGGAAGCCACCATCACCTTCCGGCTCTCCCCATCTGGGCAGCCCTGCAACGTGCTTGGGATTAGGGCTCTCTCAGGACAAAGCCAAGTACTTCGGAGGTGGAGACTTGAGGGAGCCAGCTGAGAAGCTAGAGTGGATGACTGTAGACCCCATCACGGAACAAGTGGATCTATGAAGCAAGGAAAAGATGGCCTACTAAGAGGAGAGGCTACCCCCAACCCCACTGTGCTGCTGTCCTCGCTGATGACACCTAGAGATAGGAGGAGCCTTAGCCAAGGCCACCAACTGTGAGTGGGGTCTTGATCAGGGAAGGAGGGAGGGAGTGGGGAAGGGGGGACAAAATTGAGGGTAACTGAACAGAGATCCAGGGTCCCTGGCCTCTGGTCCTGTAGCTCTGGGCAGGCAAGCAGATGGACTGCTCCTTGCATGCCACGTGTGTGGCTGGCGGAGTTGAAAGGCCCACTGGCCCCAAAGTCCCCTGCCTCCTCTTCTGACCTTGGGCTTTGCTTGGGAGGCCTGGATTGTGCCTCAACCATTAGGAATTCTGGGCCTAGAGGCTGCACTGCAGAACGCGTCTTAGGCGAGGTTTTGTTCTAGCTCAGTGTGATGGGCCAAGTCATTTGCCCTCTTTGTGCCTCCGTTCTTCTAGCTGCACTGGGGAAGGAAGGGACAGCTGGATCAGCTGCTCTTTAAGTTCCCCTCAGTGTTCACTTTGGGCTGAAGAGAGGCAGGCGGGCGGAAGCAGGGAGTGAGTGTCCTAGTGGCTGAGAACGCCCATGCAGAGGAAGACTGCAGGAGAAGCCACAAAGAGGACACTGAGCTCACCGTTGAGTATTCCGTGTGGATCTAGGGCATGGCACAGTTATTAGAGCCTTGACCTGGCATCTGTGGAGCAACCATCTTGGGCTGACTCAGATGGGACAGTCATCCCCAGGGTGTGAAGTCTGAACTATCCATTAAACAGGTCCAAATTGGTGCGGGAGATCCCCTCCTCCACCCTCACCCCATAATTCCATGAGGAGCCTTCCAGCATTCCCCCACCCACCCACCCACATACACTTGGGATGGAGTAACGAGGGTGGGATTCTCAAATGGGGACCTACAACCAAGGCCTTTGGGGTTTGTAGCAGCTTCCAGGGTCCTGGGAGATTCTGCTTCCTTTATTCCAACCCCTGTGATGGCACTCAGGAGTAAGCAATAGAGGGAAAAGCCTACCTCCAAATTCAAGAAAGCAATAAAAGTTGCTTACCTCTCCACTTTGTTTTTTTCCCTCAGGGAACGTGGAGGTGGGTGATAATTATCCGGGTGAATCCTGGCTGTTCTCAGGGCTGCTCCTGCATAGACCCCACTAGAGACAAAGGCTGAGTTTCCACTCTTTAAATCCAGAGGAATGTCAGCGCCAAGGCCCTGGTCCCTTGGGTCTCACCTATTTGTCCTGAAGTGGAGCTTTCCACTTGCAGCCTGGGGGAAGGTACAGCTTGAGAGATTTTGTCTCTTGCTCTGATTCCCCCCTTTCCATTGTTGAGAGGCCTGAGACCATTCCAATGGCCCTGAACTTGGCCATCTTGTGGCCCACCTGTCCCTTCTCTGTCTCTTTCCTACCCCTATAGCAAAAGATTTTCCCTTCTCTTCCCACTAAGTTATCTCTTCCAAGAAACAAAGTTGGGAGAGGAGAAAGGCAGACATTTTATATACAAATGCACACACAGGATGGAGGGAAGACAAATGGCCCATAATCCATTTCCACTGAATAAGGCCTGGCCTGTCCTGTCTGCGGTGCTCGTGGGCTCCTGTCTCTGAAGAAGCGTAACCGAGATGGCAGGGAAGGGTGCTGCAAAGAATTTTCTCCTTAAGACTTAATCAAGGCTTGAAAACAGCCCTCCTGTCTCCAAGAGTGTGTGCATGTGCACCCATATGCATGCACACACACACCGTCTGCCTTTCTGAATTTCTGCTCCAGCCTGAGATGAACCAGGTTGTCCCTGGTTATGACCTGAGAACTCTGACGTGGAGGAAAGTCCACCTTAGCACACGGTTCCCAAGGTCCTGCACTAGCCATTTACCCCAGATCCCAGCACCTTATGAGGCTGGAGGTGTCAGGTCTACCTCTTATCCACATCTTGTCTCTACAAAGGCCAGAGCTGATATCGGTCCAATCACATGGAACCCCTTCTTCAGAGTGAGGCTTGGGATTGGAGCAGAGCTCTGGGTTCATAATCTGCCCTGACTCTGCATTACTTGGGTTAAACCCATACTCCTTCCCCTCTAGTGAGGTTTCCTAAGAGTTCTAAGAGGGCAGATAAAATGCACTTCACTTTAAATTAGAAAATCACCCACCAATTTTTTTAAAAATATTTGGTCTCCATGTAGTCTAAAGCTTTATCCACGATTGGAGGGGATTGTAGCTGCTGTTGGCCCTGGCTTCCAGAACTCTTTCCCCAGAGACATTAAGATCTTTACTCTCCCCTTGTGATGCTTATGTGGCTGGGATTGAAGCTTGGGAGGAGATTCCTATCTTGGAAGCTACTAACACCAGGTACTAAGAATCTAGAAAGTTAGCAGAATAGAAAACGTTTCTTCTATTAAATAATTAGTTAGGGCTATCTCTGACTGAGGGGTTGTGTGGGGCTCTCTCTTTCTCCCTTATTCTTTTGAATAATAAGAAGCCCCCAAATCCCCAGTTACCCAAACCAATCAGCTGGTGTTTGGGGCTGGGAGGCTCCTTATGGATCATTCCATTCTAGCCAGTTATGTGCTCACGTGGCTGGGTGGCAGCTGCCTAGGGAAATAAGCTGCTTTGCTCAAGTAGGAGTGAATTGACCTCAGGAAACCAATGGTTAGTTCTGTGGTTCCAGGCAGGCAGACAGCTAAGCAGCTGGATGCACGTTGGAACTTCCAGTGATGCCCTGACTGTCCTTCTCCATGACTCCCCAGGGAGTCCCCAAAGTCAGGCAGACTGGAGCATGAGTGTGTAGAAGCTCCACAAGCTCAGCGCCGTGTCCACCAGGCCCTGTGAGGCCAAAGCTCGGTCACAAGGGTACCCCTCCCAGGGACTGCTTGTCAGGCTGTTCCAGCTCCATTAGACAAGACCAGGGCTCCCAGTTTCTTATCCCTAAAGTCAACTGGAAACTCCCCATAAGAATGGGGCTCAGCCCCAGAGGCCCAAATGGAGGCCTGGGGAAGAGCCATGGGAAGCAGACCCCATCTTCCTGTCCTCTCCGGCCCCTCAGTAACTCTGGGATCTGGCACAAGCTCAGCCCAGCTCTCCAGCTGTGTGTGTGTGTGTGTGTGTGTGTGTGTGTGTGTGTGTGTGTGTGTGTGTGAGAGGAGAGAGAGAGAGAGATATGCAGGCAAGGGTTGGGGGTGCTCTTCAACCTGGAATCCTCCACACCAGCCTACTTTCAGGTTTTGCCTCATGTGTCTCCTGCTCGGCCCATCTGCATGGTTTTTCCAACCTCAGGAGTCATCTGTCCCAGGGGCGCAGGCCAAGCCTTGGGTTAGGGGACGCACAGATGCCCCTCATTCCAGGGCCCTTTGTGACCGGAGATCCGTGCCTTTTAGGGAAGCTAGGCGGCCCCCTCCCAGTAGGAGAATTCATAGGAACCAAGGGGACCCCAACAACTCTCCTCAGGATGAGGGGAGGCCTAAGGACCTCCCCACTTTTGTCCAAAACCCGTAACCCCCTTCTTTCCGCGTGCATGAACACCAGGTCCGGCAGATTTTTTCAGCAATGCGACCCGGCGAGGGTTACCGCTTCACTTGGATGGCCAAGCGGCCCAAGGGCGTGGGTGAGGTCTCTAACCTCAGACACCGCAGCTGGAGAGCGCCGGCGCTTTCTCCCAGACCTCACCTCCACACATACAAAGACATCTGCGAGGCCAGCAGGTGTACCCTGCCCTCCCGGGTCCCTCACCCTTGAAGTAGGCGGAAGTTCTACTTCAAGGCGGATGTTCCCGCTGGACCAAAACCCGTTTAATGCGTCTGCGGGCGGCGCGCGGCTTCCTGCCTGCCCGGTGAACACGCCGCGCTCCCTGGACGCCGCTCTGCCCAGCGCCCGCCCGCAGACTCCTACATCCTCCGGCTTCTCCCGGCGGCCCACCGAGAGTCCTCATCATCTTAACTTATGTGCCAGGGACTGTAAGCGCCCTGGAGGCATGTGTCCTTTATTTAATCCTCAAGATAGAGCGGAGTAGAGGACAGTGGTCACTCCCACCCCTCTGTTTCACCTTGGAGCTGTGTGCACACTCGCTGCAAGGGAGGGACGCCTGGAAATCTGCACCTGAGTGAACCGAGGCCCGAGCCCCTCAGCGGCCGGCCGAGAGCCCAGCCCTGCTGCACACGCACACCCACAGCCCTGCAGAGAGGAAAGCATGGTGGGGTCGGTTTGGTGCCAAAACATTTCCCAGTTCTGACCTCTCCCTTGGGGGATGTTTGGGAGCCTGAACGCCCTGCAGTGGATTCCACGGGGGTTCTCAAAGGCTTATCCCCACAAACTGAGGGTGAACGTTGGGGTGTGTGTGTGTGTGTGTGTGTGTGGTTTTTTGGGTTGTGGAACCACAGGTTTATTGATTTGTTTTCTAGTGGCAGATTTCACATATACAGAAAAGAAAAAAGTTTAAAAAACATAAAATTTATGTATATAGAAGAATATAACAATCGCTTATACCTACCATTCAGGGCCAAAAATTACCATCTTATAAACAATCTCATTTCCTTATTTTCTGAAATATTTTAAAGCAAACCCCAGGCATCATTTCACTCAAAAATACTTGTATTTGAATCTTTAATAGATGAGGACTTCTTTTCTTTCTTTTGTTTTTAACAGAACCTCCAAGTGATTATCTCACTTAACAAAATTAATGATAATCCTTACTTTAATCTGTATTTTAATTTCCTCAGTTTTCTCAGAATTGCCTTTTTGCAATTCGTTTTCCAATCACGATCTAAACAAAATGTTCCACTACATTTGGCTGGTATGTCTCTCAACTTTTTTATAACCTATAACAGTTTCTTCCTCTTCTTTTTCTAGCACCATTTATTTATTTTAAAACCTGGGTCAACCCAATTCTGAAAGGCGTTGGTCATCTTCAAAAAAATTACTTTTCTATATTAGACCAAACAACATATTCTTACAGGTTTCTGCCCCTGTGTCCACCGCAGCCAGCTGTTCCCTCAGCTCCCTTCCAAAGAAAGTGGAGCTGGGCCTGGCGGGGCCTCCTACCGCCCCGCCTCCCCCCCCACCTCCACTGTTTCCTGACTCCCTTTGGTTCCTGTATTGTTCTTGGAACGGGACTCCCTCCCCTCCACTCCCAGGCAGCCAAGAATGGGATCCTCTGGTGAGTCTTTGTGTTATCCAGGCTTCAGAGAGTGTCAAAGACCGAATGCACAGCTCCCGGTCTAGAGGCGAGCTTGCTGCCCCTGGGGCAGGACTGTCCAGTTCCCTCTTTGGAGATGCCCCCAGAGGCCCCCACACTTCCCCGGGGAGCCAAAGAGCACGGTCTGTTTCCAACATGGAGCAGCCAGACTAGCTCTGCCCTCTCTTACTCCTCCCTGTTTCTAGGACATGACTGACACGGGGAGCTGGAACTTCTGCCCACTGGCCCATTGTGCAGCTGTTTGTCTTTCGGCTCCATGACCCTCCGCCTCTTCATCCGTAAAATGGAAGTGATCGTCCCTGCCCAGCCTTCCACACAGGGCAGGTCTCGGAGACAGACAAAGCTGAGGGAGGGGAAGACTCTAAAAAGTATAACATATATGTCACTAATAGGTTGTTTCTCTCTGTGTCCTAGAAAGTGAGGATTTCTCCTGGGGGAAGAGGAATCAGCATACCACCTTGTTCTGGCCTCATATCTATACCAGGGGTCCCCCCACATACCCACCTCCCAAACTAAGGTGAGACCTGTGCTTGGTGGTGCCCAGAGAGAGAAGCTGTGATCTCCTGGCATGGAGAAGAATATCAAGATGCCCTCTCTTCTTTCCCAGGAACCACCAAGGAGCCAGGATTTTTGTCTCTCATCCCTGAACCCCTTCCCCACTCCCCTTCCCCTTCCCCTCTTTCCAGGGCTCCCAGCTGTGGCGCATCAACCACCCCAAAGCCCCAGCTTGTCTCCAAGAGGAACTCCAGGAAACACTGGCTGGGCCCTGGGTACAGAAGCTGAAGGGGGTCCATGCTGGCAGCAATACATTGGCTCTGCCCTTCCAACCCGACCGCACTGCCACCAGGTCGTTGTTCTCCGGGAAGGGGTCTCCGTGAGTCAGTGCAGAATGCAGTGCAGACACCACTGACGTCCTCACATTTTTCCTTTCCCAACTATACCTAGCTCCTAAAAAGCTGGCCAGTGTAATAAATTCTTCCCCGCAGAACATGGTTTTAATTAATTATTGGGTTATTCAAGGTGGCTCAGGTACGAAATGCAATGTGCTTTCACAAACTGAATTGCACAAAATCCATCCTGAGTGACACAACGGGCCACTTGTGATCCTTTCCAGGGACTTGCACAAAACTTCCCTTTATCCTTTGAGGGTCTTGGGGTGAAATATGTGTGACCCTAGCTTATAGAGAGCTCTGTAAGGTATGGAGAGATTGAGTCTTATTTTCTCAACTGCTGATTTCTTTCTTAGGAACATGGTGTTTTATACACACATGCATTTATGTATATTTAGTCACTTGTTTTGCAATATCTGCAAAGGACATACAAAGCCATCTGGCAGCAGAATAGACATTTAGGCTGAATTCTCCTTCAGCTGATCTGGCAGCTACCCCTCCTTCTTCTACTGGGGTCTCTGAAATTCAGTCTTACCTGCTGTGCAGCACGGAGCTGCTCTGGGTTGGGCTTTGTATGCCTTTCTGTCTGGTGAAAAGCCCCTCGCTCCAGACCCCACATCCACGAAACAGGCCCCTTCCCAGAAGTACAGACTCCATTAGCCCCGCAGGGCTGGTCCGAGGCACCAAGGAGCCTACATTTTTTAAAACCGTTTTGGGATAGTGGCGCTGGGGACCTGAAACTGCTTGGTCAAAGAGAACCTGGAGATGCAGTGAGGGGGTGCAGGTTGGATACTCTGGGCAGCGACACCTTTTTGCCAAGCTCCTTCTGCAGACCAAGGCAGCTCAGAGTGGGGGAGGGGGGTGGGAGGGGGGAGAGTGGCAGCGGGGATCCAAAGTCAACTTTGAACCCACCCCCATCCAAGGTTTAACCGGACAAGAGGTGGGAAACAGCAGCACTGTGCCCAAGTTCCGTCCCAGAGGAGAGTGTGGGTGTTTTGGAGGAAGAAAGGAGGGGCAGACTTAAGAAAGAACAGCAGGAAGGCTTGTTTTGTCCTAGTCTTTTGTTTGGCCCCTGACTTGGGTGTGAAACTAGCAAGAGGCCAGTTTCCAGCTGAGAAAGCCCTTCCCCACTTTTTTTTTTCTGCCTGATTTTCTTTTCCCTTTGGACTCCTTTAATTTCCTACCTTGATTCGGATGCCAAAATGTATTTACTTATTTTTTGGTCAAAGGGTAGCTATATTTCAAATACCCCGCAGCTCCCTCCAGACCCCATAGTTCTACCCTGGTGGGTCCACAAAGCCCCCAGGTCCTACCAAAGTAGCAGGTAAAGCCTGTCTCCACTCCAGTGTCGGCCTGGAATTTTTTTTCCACTCGTGACCAGACCAAGAAGACCGCAAACTGAAACAAAATTAAATCCTCTCTTCCTTCTCTGGCCTACTTGAATTTTCATTTTCGGGAGGAAAAAGATTTTTTTGAGCAGTGACACCTTCAGAGTATGTGGGAATTTAATGAATACATATGGTGGCAGGTCACCCTCCCCACGGAGACACATGTATTTACTTCATAAGGCTTCTGAGTCAGTTCCCACAAGCACCGCCTGCAGAAAGGCAGGCTGACAGGAACGCAGCCGGCAGCTGCATCCTCTCACACAGATGCTCTGACCTTGCACTTGGATGAGCCAATCAACCCATGATTCCTTAATTCCTTCACCAGATCTGAGGGGCTGAGTCCAGAGGAACCGTGCCCCCGAGCCCCAGAGAAACTAATGCAATCTGTGACAGACAGAGAGGTGGGAGCATACACAGAGAAAAGAAGAGGGATGGAAATCGGAGTTGAAGAAATTAGGAAATTCAGTGCACCGGTGCATGCAGAGCAAAAGGGAAGTCCTGGCCAGCTGGACGGGAGGGTGGCAGGGGCTGGGATGGTCCAGAGCCCATGTTGACACAGATGCACATCGCCCAGCTCCGCACCTGCCCAGGTTGGCTTTTCTGAGATGCCAAAATAACCAGCCAGCTCAGCCAATTTCGGGAGAAATCAGCCAGAGCCACTGTTTGGCTTTTCTTTGACCAAACAATAGTTGATTGGCTAGAATCTTCACTTTACCTGAGTTGTCAACTCCTGGGGATTTGGTCAGGCCCCCTTCGCTCTTATCTGGGGGCAGATTCCCCTGTCCCCATCCCCGTCAGGGGGCGGTGGGGGGGGCACCTCTCACCTCTACTGATAGAATATTGGAAAGTATTCTGGGTTGTTGTTTACAAACAAAACAACTTGGAGTGATCCTGAAGTTTTAGCAATTCTGATCTTATCTCCTTGATCAGGTTATAAGTCAGAAGGCGGACCAGAGAGAGCCCCACCCACAATTTTTGAGTCCTGAAAAGCCAATGCGTTTTTTGTTTTAATTTTTTAATTAATCTTATTCTTGGTCATCTCCTCTTGCTTGGCATGACAGGGCCAGAGCCGCAACCACATTTACACAAAGAAAGCTGGAGATTTGGGGAAAATACTCAGATTCCAAGCCCCCCTCCTCCCATTTTAGCCACAGAACTCAAGTGGAACGGAACTGGGGGAGGGGTGACAGAGGAATAAGATTCCAAGGGCCCTGCTGGGCAGACAAGGATGTTTCCATTTTAACAGTTTCTTTGGAGGGAACTGACAAATGGGTAGCAGAATCCCCAGGAAACCCCAGGAATGGGTAGCAGAATCCCCTGAAAGGAGGAACGGGAGGAAATTGCTGGTCTGAGGACAAATCCAGTCCGTTTATAATTCCTATGATGTTTGAGTCACCCCGGCCTCTGAGAGGCCGCTGTTGGAGGAGGTAGGAGCAACCTGGGAGGTCAGCTGGCAGCTCTCAAGTCAGAGACCTCCTCCCCAGGGCTCTTCGAGGGGCGCCTGCAAGGTGGGGTCTCCCTGTCCCCCAGCACTCCCTCTCCTAACCCCAATCTTCCTGGCCCCAACTGGAGCGGCCCTGACCGGTGTTCCCTCTCCACACAACGAATCCTCCAAGCTTACCAAGGATCCTTCTGACCAAAAAACCACCTACCCAACCTCCTTTTTAACCCAGTTCCAACGTATCTCTTTAATCTTTCTGTGCCTCAGTTTCCCTATATTTTTAGCCAGGGAGACTCAGAAAATACTGAGAGGCTGGTGGAGGCAGGAAAGGGAAGACTAGGGCAAAGGCGTGGGGAAGGGTCTTAACCCCTGATCCACGTTTCCCCTGCAGGAGCGGGGGCCTGCTGCTGGTCGCTGCAGGGACACCCACAGCAAGCGCTCAGAGTCACCCTGACCGAAATGGGTGGGAGCTGGGGGCCCACAGAAAGCAGATGACTGCTTTTGCTTCATGTTTTCCGTCGGGTTGGGGTTGAGGGTGCCGCCCAGTGCAGGGCGGTGAGAACTTCAGGCCTGCCGGATACCTCACCAAGGCCTGAGCTAACCAGCACAGCGCGCCGACCGAGAATAGCGCCAGAGTGAGATTGCCCGAGCAGGCCCCAGCAGTCAGGGTGGGTCGGGAACCGGGGGCTCCTGGGTTCCTGCCCACAATTCTCACCTTGGCATCGGCAGACCGCAGAGGGGCGCAGAGGGAGGCATTTCACTCTGGGAGCATTGATTCCCATCGCGGATACAGTGCACGCTACTTCGTTCGGTCCGGGCTCCACCCCAGATGCCCCTAAGTTCCTCCGGGGGCGCCACCTCCCGGGCACCCCCAGCTAGCGTCTGCGACTCCTTGCCAGAGTGGCGGCGGAAACAGTATCTCCCCGAGTGGGCTCTGCCGGGCCGGGAGAAACCATCCAAGGTCCAGCGCGCCGAGCTGACCCGGAGGACAGCTCGGAAACCCGCAACAGTACATACATTTCACCTGGAAAATGAACCGAGAGTGACTTAATTTTTGGTCTGAACGGTGCAATTTCCCTTCTCCCTCTTCAGTCGATCTCAGTTGCACAGACCTGGTCTGGGAGCTAAAAGAGTTCGTTCTATTTGCGCCCTGGAATAAGTCTTTTTACCCGGACTATCGACTTCGTTCAAATCGAACCTCAGAACGCAAATTTAAACTTTGCAAATTTGCTTTAGAAAAAAACCTTTCTATTTATTTTTTAAAACAAATTAAGTCATCAGTCTGATTTTTTATTACTTCTAATTATCTGGGGGGAAGTCTACCTTTTAGTTCTGAAGATGGTGAGGGTCAGACCTGAATAAGCAGAAATACAGTTTTCATTTTTTTTCTGTTTACAAAAATTTGTCATAATAAGCTTTCATTGCCTATATAACTAAAATAACTTTTAGAATAATAATTTCCAGATTTTAGTCTTTTAAAAAATACAAAAGGTATGCTAAAGGAAAAATTACAAAGTTGGGAAAGGACATGCATTGGAAAGTATGTGCTTCCTCCTGCCACTCACCCCTGTTCTCCGGACAGCACCGCTGCCCCAGAGTTTGTATCCTGACAAACACCACCTTAAACACCACCTTTAACACCACGGCGGCGCACCACACACAGGGCTTTGTGTCTTGCCTTTTCTTTTCAAAAAGCACATATTGATGGTTTTGTATTATTACTGATGCTTCCTTTTTTTAACGACTACTTCATCGTATTGCTGTGCCATAATTTATATAACCAGGCAAACTACTGATAGATAGTTAGATTGTTTCCAAATTTCTATCCCTTTTTATCTGCTGTTGCATGTAATATACACTACTCTGTGCATGTATGCAAGTTCATCTGTATGACATCGCCTTAGAAATGGTCCATACCGAAAGCCTTGTGCATTTTTAATATTCTTTGAGGTTGAACCTATTTTCATGGTGTTGGCGGCAATTTGTATGTCCTTTTTCAGAGAACTGTCTGTTTATGTCCTTCCATTTTTCTATTGGTTCTTGTAGATCTAGTTTCCCATTAATTTTCTTCATATTTTATAAAACCCGAGACTGTGGTTTTGTTTGGTTGGTAGGACTGCCCGTGGAAGGGAGAGTTTAGCATCCAAACGTCTGTGTGTTGTGGAGTTTCTCCACGGTTCTTCCCGTGCAGAGTGGAGGGGACGGAGTGTGGAGTTTGGACGATCGCCTTTTTGGAGGAACTCCATCTTTATTGCAATATGGGGAGAGATTTGTTTTTTCTTAATCATTTCCTCATGTTCTCTGGATTAAAAGACACAGGAAACCCTCATATCGGACTGTGATGGAAAAGGGCTTCCGCGCTGCAGAACGGAGAGCTCCGGCCCTGCGCCCCGCTCCCCGCGCCCCTCAGCCCCTTTGCTCTAAGGCTCAGGCCCCGGGGAAGCCCGCCGCAGTCAGCAGGCCCTCACCCAAGAGCCTGAGCTTATGAAACACTAGCAACTTGGGGTGGGGTTTGGATCAGGTCCCTCCAGCCACCCGGCAGACGGGTTTTTGGAGACCCTGAACTTGCACCGCGGCCTCCAGTTCCAGGGGAACTGGTAGAAAGCTGCCGGCGACCCCGGAGGCTGCCAGGACCTAGTGATGGGCACGCGCTGATGTGCCCTCAGAGAACGAGGGTACGTAAGGGAAGGACAGCGAGAAAGGGTCGGTGGGGCTGGAGTTGCGGGACAAGGGAGGCAAACGAGGAGGAGTCCAGGACGTCGGAGTCCGAGGGATCCGAGTGGCCGCAGAAGCCGCCTCTCACTCTCCCCAGAGGCGCCCTTCGGGGCTGGGTCCCCAGGCTCGGTGGGCCATCCCCTAACCCCAATCCTGCCGCCCAAAACTCCAGTGTGAGCGGTGCTCTGCGTCCCCGTCTCGTTCACAAACGCCGCGCCTTTCAACAGCACCAAATTTTCCGCTGGCGCACAAAATGAGCCATCGCCAGCGCTTTCCAGAATTCTTTGGAAGACAGAATGGTTTGCATCCAATTAACTGTCCCTGAGATACCTTCCAAGAAACTGGGCAGAAACGTGGGCAGACCTGTAGAGGGAAGGTCAAGAAGGAATTCTCGCCCTGCCGGCTCCATCATTAGGATCCAGGTCCATCCAAGAGAGAAGACGCTGCTAGCATTTACTAAGTGTTTGCTTGGTGCCAAGAACTTGCTAGCAATTTGAAAGGGGACTTCAGTCTCATCAAATGCCTCAGGGTAGTGTTTAAGGTTTGCGAAATGAGGTGTATTTCTCCAAGGTTTTGTTATTTTTATCTCCTCAGAACTGTCAGGAACTCAGTTCTGGAAGTCAGGTCTGGATTTGGTTAATCAAATTTTAGAGATTTTTTTCTTTAAAGTACTTAGATAGCTTCTCCTCCTCCCTCTCCTCCTCCTCCTCTCCCTCCTCCTCCTTCTCTTCCTCCTCCTCCTTCTTCGCCAAAAGCCTTCTCTCCCAGGAAAAGCCCAAGGAGCTGCCTCACCTGACTTCTAATCAAATGTTATTTAACATTTTGGTCCCACCCATTATTGTTATTTCAGGGGAGAAAAAGTTCCAACTTACCTAAAAAATTGCTTGAATTAGCCCTGAACTGGCGTGGCTCAGTGGACTGAGCGCCAGCTGCAAACCATAGGGTCAGCAGTTCGATTCCCAGTCAAGGCACATGCCTGGGTTTGGGGCCAGGTACTCAGTGGGGGCCACGTGAGAGGCAACCACACATTAATGTTTCTCTCCCTCTCTTTCCCCCTCCCTTCCTCTTTTTAAATATAAATCAATAAATAAAGTCTTTTTAAAAGTTGCTTGAATTAATGTAAACCACACACTTGGGCTTAAGATCTCAGCTCCAGAAAGGAAAGGGGTCCCTACCCACCCCCACCACCCCATCCCCACCACACGGAACATCCTGCTCTCCCCGGGGATGTCACTTCCCACACCCCAACCCTGTCACTTCAGTCGGAGCCCACCTTCCAAGGGCTTTCCTAGGAACCTCCTCTTTCTTGGAAGAAAGGGTGGGGAGGAAAGCGCCGGGGAAGGGTCTGAGGGCAGAACCAGTGCCGCTGGTGGCAGAGGGGGCGAGCAGCTGCAGCCAGACCGGTCAGCTTTCTAACAATGGTGGCTCTCTCCACCCTGGACAGATGGTCTGCGAACCTGGGGCCATGACCCACTCGGGCTTTGTCCACCCTCCACGACACCAAGGGAAAACCACAGTCATCCTGGTCTCTCCCAGCCGCCGGGTGTTTGACAGTAGACACCGTCTCCCGTCAGTCTGATCCCTTTTTCATGCATGAGCAAGATTTTAAAAAGCAATAGGAAACAAGACACTGAGAACATTATTTGGTTGTGCAGTTCCAGTGGACACCCTCCTCCCTCCCTGTTCAGCGTTCAGCTGAGAAGAATTTAAACTTCAGTTCCTGAAATCATTGTTGACATTCTTTGGCTTCCCCTTTCTCTCTCTTAATTTTTCACTGTTTCCTGTAGCTCTTCTAAGGCAGAGACTGCGTGGGCAAGGTGGGGTGGAAGATGAGAGAACACTGCCTTTCGACCAACCCAGTGTCACAGAGAGTGGGCCCCCCATCTGGAAGCATGAGGGTGGGGGAGGGGACATGTAGCAAAAGGCCTCACGCAAGGTGCTCCAGAGTACATCACCTGGGAGAGGTACAGACACACACCAGGCGACCCTCAGCCCCAGGGTCGGGGTCGGGGAAAGGACAGGGGAGAAGTTGAGAAAGGCAAAGAAGTTAACAATGTTTAGCTGTCTGGGGGCTTATCAGTGTGTCTGGGTCAGGCGGCTGGGAGACTTGCCGGGGCAGACTCCCTGAGGTGGGGCTGCACGGGTCAGGAGGGGCTGCCCGGGGGCCAGCGTGCCCCACAGACAGCCTGAGACCACATGTGGACTAGGCTCCTGGACTGGAGACTGGAAGTGCCTTTTGGGAGCTTCCAGGTGAAGGAAGGGGGTAACTGTTGAAATATTAACTACTTCTGGCTTCTGAAGGGGGTATTCAGTGGGTGGAGGGCATGGAGTAAAAGAGGGAGGAGGCTGCTACCCGTTCTCCTAATGGCACCCTGGGAGTCACTTCCAAAGCCTTTGAACACCCAACCCCTAGTCACCGGGAAGATGCAAATTCTAGGCGTTCCTCTGCCTCCTGGCTCCTCCTCTGAAAGGAGTGAAAAGAAGTTGCCCCTCCAGGTAGGGGGGTGAAGGGTGCTGAATAGAAATCACTAGCTACTTGGTAAGGGATGATGCTTCAGATAGGTCAGAAAAGTCTTAAAGGAAATCAGGGGTGAAGTGAAGTGGATTATGGGGCCCCCTCTTTACAGCCTTCATCCTCAATCTGACAACTATTGAGTGGAGGGGAGAGCCTTTGGTAGGGAGGAAGGGTCTGGACTCGGGGATTCTGGGGAGACTGGGGAGTTATGAAAGCAGTTATTGGCGGGGGAACTGGGGTTTTGGTGATGTTTCCAAGCCTCGATCTCCTCACCCATGGCCAAGCTTGGGGTTGCTTTGTGGGGGCCAGGTTGCGGGCCAGGCCTGGGTGCCTCCCCACAATAAATCAGACTTCTGACCACAGAGGCATCCCAGCCTCACTCTGAGGGTAAACACCCGCTGCCCTTTGGAAACTGGTGGGACGAGAAAGGCAAGGAAGGGGGTGCTGGAGAGACAGAGGGAGGAAAAGGAAGAGGCCGAGCCCAGGGGAGGTTCTGAGACCCTCTTCCCCTCTTCTGCCTGGAATCCAGGGGTGGTCATGTGGCAGGCACCCTCAAGCGTGCCATGAGGTGTTTCTCTCCGGCTGGAAAAAGAATCGGGTCAATCCTTGGAAATGAGACTTTGGAAATGGTTCCAGGCTTGGGGGTGGGGGGAGGGGAAAGGACTGGGAGGTACCAGCCTGATTCTTATTCCCTCAGAATGACCTGCAGGCCACCCCCCTGAAGGGAGGGCCGGGCCTCTGTGAAGGGATAAGGGCGCATGCTGGGGACAAGAGTGCAAAACCTCGCTCCTCAGGGAGGGGCTGGTCACTCAACTTCAATACCATGGTGACTAAGGTTATCCATTTAAATGCTGCAGATGTAGAGGGACCCTGCTTTGTCTCCCAAGTAGAGAGAAGCGGTGAGTTCACACAGGTCCAGTGGAGACCCAGATCCCAACTTGCCACCAGCTCCAGGCCCCAGCAAAGTGCCTTCACCTCCCTGAGCATGTAAAAGAGGGATGATCCCAATAGTTACAGAGGTGATGCTGGAATCAAATCCCATCACCCAGCATTTAGTGACAGAAAAATGTCCCGCCAGCCTCAGCCTCCTCTCAGACCTTGCCAAGGCCCCCACTGCCTATATCCCCAGAAACCCTTGGCCACTTGGCCTCTGCCCAGTCACAGCTACATGAATAGAGTGATTGAGATGAATTATAGGAAAAATCACACGCAATTCCACTCTTGTCCACAGCCCCCGGAGTGGGTGAAAGGAGGGAAGGAAGGAAGGAGAGGAAGGAAAGGGAGACGGAACTCAGTTCCCTTTCCTCTGTGGTCCAGGTAGCCCCCACCCACCCCCCTAAGATCCAATGCCTCTGAGAAGAGGTAGACGCTAGTGAATCGCAGCTACTGTGGGCAGAGACACTCGCCACAGACTGCATTTTCGGTACCCAATGTGCTTCTAAAATGAAAATATTTCCGGTGAGCAGCTTGGCTGAAGACCTTCCTTGGAGCTGGTCCCAGGACTAGTTAAGACACGAACATCCCTGAGCCTCAGTTTTTGAGTCTGTAAAATGGGGGTAACGGTTCTTCCCACCCTGGCTTCCTCCGGAGTCCCTGCGGAAGCAGTGACAGATGGAGGTGACCACACTGGGCAGCGCAGCTCTGCTCCCTGCACGGCCTTCCACTGCCTTCCACACTGAAAACGAACTCGGAGCGCGTAGTCCAAGTGCAAGCAACCGTGGCCCCCGTGAATGGGGATGGCGGCCCCTCATCCTAATCAGCGGTTTGGGGGCTGATAAAGCTCATGAAGTGCTTTGCCCCTGTGCCGGGCACATAATACGCGCTAAATAAACAGCAGTGACTCGTATTCTCCAGTCGATCCTGGAGGAAGCCAACTGCACGCCCCCTGGGGAACCAACTTTGCCTCTGCGACTTTGAGATACTTGAGCGGGAGCCGCTGGGGCGAAGCGTGGAGCGGAGTAAGGAAAACAAACCCCTAATAACTGGCCCCGAGCAGTTCTCCTGGGCGCTCGGGCGCAGCTCCCTCAATCTCTGTCCTGCTCTTCTTCCAGTCCCCGGCAGATCCTCCTCCGACCCCGCTGGGGCGAAGGCCGGCTTCTTCCCGGGATTCATCTGCCCCCGCGGCCGCGGTGCGGAGGTCGCCGGTCCTCGCTCCAGAGAGGGATGCGCTCGGGCTTGACAGCGAGTGCGAGGTTCGAGGTGCGGTGTCGGGGGCGGGGGGCACGCAGCGAGAAACGGCCGACCCGGGATTTTTCTCCGCTCAGAGCCTGGAGTCAGCCCTAGGCCTCCTGTCGCTCGGAACAGCAGTGCGGGCCTGGGTGGCGGGGAGCGAGGTTTCCCCTCCGCGCGTCCTGTCTCCCATTCCCGGCACATCCGCGCGCCTTCCCCCGGCGCGCCTTCTCCGAAAGAAGCCCCAAACCAGCCCTGCAAGGCCCTCGCTCTTTCCTGGGCACCCCCAGCGCTCCCCTGTCCCCCAAGTCCTCTCTCCAGAAACCAGGAAACGGAGGACGCGCTCCAATCACACCTCCCCTTTCCCCAGGCCCCTTTGGGTGAAGGGCATTTCCCTGCAGGGTCCCCAGGACCAGAGAACATCAGAACGCCAGGTGAGAAGAACTGGCTATAAGGTCCACTGAGTTCAGTGAAGGATTCCTCTTTTCCTCTCCTGTCTTTCTCTTCTCTCAAACAGGGACGTCGGGGAATAATCAGGAAATTTCAGATAATCCGGAAAGGTGGTTTTCTTTTCTCAAAGGAGCCCAGTCCCTTCGACACACGTGAATAGAGCTGCTGTGCATCTCTCCGTGAAACACGAATTTCACTCCGTGAAACACTTGCCCTTGAACTGAGGGTACATTGGGCCCTAAGGCACCAAGAGGCGGCAGGTCATAAGACGGTCTATTCAGGCTATGTCCAAACACAGCCAGATTATAACATGAAGAAAACCAGAGATGCGATTCAGATCTTTCATGTTCAAGTAAGGGGAGGGGGCGAATTGTTGCAACATGCAAACTGTTCAAACTACTTGTAGTCAGATTCATTTCCCTGGGCCTGCCTGTTGTTGGGCCTAGCAGAGAATCAGGGATGTCAAATTAAGTGGTCTAAAACCAAAAATAACCCCTGCTCTCCTTTGAGCTTCTTCTCTCAGCTATGAGATAAAAAGAACTCAAGACCCTTTAGACTGTGGGAGTTCTGCCCAAGGCTTTGGGTGGAGAGGCAGAAGGGTGGAGGGAATGAGAAAGGCAGCGGACACTGAGTCAGAGGCCCTCACACTAAGTCCTGGCTCTGTCTTTGACGGTCCTCCCCAGCCTCAGTTTTCTCACCTGTGAAATGGGAATGACACTGATCCCACAGGACTGCTGTGAAGAAAAAACAAAGTAATACATTCGAAATGCTTGATCATTATCAGACTTTCCTTGGTCTGCGCCAAATTGCAAGGGGACCGTGGCAAAGAGGACAAGAAGAGCAGCCCAGGGGTGGGTATGAGCACCCCCGTGGCTGCTTGATGCCCTGATATGTGAACTCGGTTGGCTCAGTCTCACACTCTGCCAGATCCAAGGGGGCGTGAAAGTCCATTGCAGCAGGCCTGCCTCAGCCCCTGTTTGCTTTGGCCACTGCGTGATGGCCCTGCTGGCTTTGCCAACAGGATTTCGGTGTTTGCTCTCCTGCCTGGCATAACTTCTGAGGCAGCTGGCATTCTGCTGCCGATGACCATGCCTACCAATATGGCTCACAGCAGGAGGGGTCTGTCTGTCTTAGCACTTCCTGCTCCGTCTTCCTGCTGCTTCTGCCCTTCCCAGATGCACGGGCTCCCTTTGTGTTATCATCCTAAGACTGCTAGGCTTGGAAAGCAGTCTTTGTCTTCAAAATGGCTGCCCCGAAAGTACATTCTCAAAGGTTAAGAAGAACCAGGAAATAAGCCAGGAAAAGAAATCCAAGAACCAGAGAAACCAGTCACCAGCCCTCGATTTTCAGAGGACTTGTTCTGTTTCCCCACACTCTTTTCCTCATGGTTTCTGTGGATAGTAGATGTTCCAGAGTAAAAGGGAAGGGG
>PVIA01013745.1:0-30524 GCA_004024845.1 Tonatia bakeri
CTGCACTTAAGAGCTGCATACAGAAAAAGTAAAGGGGCCTGATATCTGCAACCTGCTCTCAACTGGGTCAGAAATTCAGTAAATGGGGCACAGAGGTACAAATTGGTGAATCTGCATAATTAGTAAATGGAGTTCTCTGAACATTTCTTGCAACTTTTCTGGAAGTTTGAAATTATTTCAAGGTAAGAACTTCATCATGAAGCAGTAAAAGTGACTAAGGGATACAGTGGAGTCTGGTGGTGAGCCTCGCGAGGCATGGGCCAAGCCAGTGGCTCCATGATTTCAAAGACACCCTATTTCCCTCACTCTTTTCTGTCCCCTGGTTCTGCCTTCCCAGGATCACTGTTGGTCACACTCACTGTGACCAGTGTTAAAATGACTGTGGCGGCTCCAGGCTTCACACCCCCACACCTACATATGCAGATACAAGTCACCTCCCTCACAAGGGTAAGTTAGGGCCTTTCTTGCCAGAAAACCTTCCCTCAAGTTTGAGAAACCCTACTCTAAAACACAAATTCTAATCAAGATGCCCCTGACATTCAGACCGTGACGTCCAAACTCTAATGTAGTGTATAATACACAGTCTTCCACAATATGACTCAAAGCTCTATTTCCATTTCTGCATTTCTGACCCCTGCCCCGAGACCATCTTTATCTGCCACATATTTGTATCTCTGCAACAGTTCCATTATTTAAGGTACCCCCTCACTTTGTAAATATTTTCTGTTCCTCATGACTCAGCCTAAGAATCACCTCCTATGCGCTACTCTCACCGCCCTCTGCCGTTCGGTCTTCACTTTTCTGGTTACCCATGGTCCCTTCTAACAGGCCCCCATGATGTTATAATTCTGTGTTTCTACTTACTGCCCACAGGCCATGTGCTGCTGCATGGTAGGGTTGTGGGCACTGTCTAATGTTTTGAGTGTGCCTAGCAGATCTATAAAATGTGGACAGGCACATACTATCTGCCCTGCTTGATACCACATGCTCTGTGGCCTAGTAAAAAGTTATGGACATATGCTGCCTATAAGAGACCCACCTCAGAACAAAAGACCTACACAGACTGAAAGTGAAGGGCTGGAAACAAATATTCCATGCAAATGGATGGGAAAAAAAAAGACAGGGTAGCAATATTTATATCTGGCAAAACAGACTTCAAAACAAAGGCCAGAAAAAGAGACCCAGAAGGACACTTCATAATACTCAGGGAAAGAATCCATCAAGAAGACATAAACATTATAAACATATATGCAGCCAACAGAGGAGCAACCAAATACATAAGGAAAATTTTGGAGGACTTCAAGGAAGATATAGATAGGAACATATATATCCTATGGGATTTTAACACCCCACTGTCAAAAATGGATAGATCTTCCAAACAAAATATCAACAAGGATATTGTGGCATTGAACAATATCCTAGACCAAATGGACTTAACTGATATATATAGAACCTTTCATCCCAAAGAAGCAAAATACATATTCTTTTCAAATGGAACATTTTCAAAGATAGACCACATGATAGGACACAAAACAAGATAGGACACTCAACAAATTCAAGAAAACTAAAATCATACAAAGCATCTTCTCCTGAAACTAGAAATGAACCCAAAGAAAAAAAATTCAAAAACACCCAAACTCATGGAGATTGAATAGCATGCTATTAAACAATGAATGGGTTAAGAATGAGATCAAGGAAGAAATCAAAACATTTCTGGAAACAAAAGAAAATGAACTCACAACAGTCCAAAACTTATGGGACACAGAGAAGGATCACCATACAACAAATAATATCACAAGGCCACTATAATCAAAACAGTCTGATATTGGCATAAGAACAGACACATAGATCAATGGAACAGAATAGAGAGCCCAGAAATAAACCCAAGTCTCTATGGTCAGTTAATATTCAACAGAGGGGACAGAAACATAAAATGGAATCAAAATAGCCTCTTCAGCAAATGGTGTTGGGAGTACTGGACAGCTACATGCAAAAAAGAAAATGAAACTCGTCCACCAACTAACACCATACACAAAAATAAACTCAAGATGGATAAAAGACTTAAATATAAGCCTTGATACCATAAAAGTCCTAGAGGAGAAAATAGGCAGGAAAATCTCAGATATTCCACACAGCAATATTTTCACTGATATGTCCCCTACAGTAAGGGACATGAAGGAAAGAATAAATAAATGGGACTTCATCAAAATAAAAAGCTTCTGTACAACTAAAGAAAACATTAGCAAAATGAAAGGGAAACAACTGTATGGGAAAACATATTTGCCAATGATATCTGGGACAAGGGCTTGATCTTCAAAATATATAAAGAACTAACACGACTCCACTCCAGGAAGACAAATAACCTGATTAAAAAATGGGCAAGGGACCTGAACAGACAATTCTCCAAGGAGGTCATGTAGAAGGCCCAGAGACATATGAAAGGATGCTCAGCATCACTAGCCATCAGAGAGATGCAAATTAAAACCACAATGAGATACCACACCAGTCAGAATGGCCATCATAAACAAAGCAACAAATAATAAGTGCTGGTGGGGTTGTGGAGAAAAGGGAACCCTAGTAAACTGTTGGTGCAGTTTATGCAGTTTGCAGAATGCAAACTGGTGCAGCCTCTGTGGAAAACAGTCCTCTGGAATGGAACTTTCTCAAGAAACTAAAAATGTAATTGTCTTTTGACCCAGTAATTCCACTGTTGGGTTTATACGCTAAGAATCCTAAAACATTATTTCAAAAGAACCTATGCACCCCAATGTTCATAGCAGCACAATTTACAATAGCCAAGTGCTGGAAGCAGCCTAGGTGCCCATAGGTAATTGAGTGGATCGATAAATTATGGTACATTCACACAATGAACACTATGCAGCAGAAAGGAAGAAGCAGCTCCTATCCTTCATGACAACATGGATGGACTAGAAAGTATTATGCTAAGTGAAGTAAGCCAGGTTGTAAAAGGCAAATACCATATGATCTCACCTCTAAGTGGAACCTAATTAGCAAAACAAACTGTCAAGCAAAATATAGCCAGAGACATTGAAATCGACAACAAACTGACAGTAACCAGAGGGGAGGGGAGATTGAAATGACATGGGAAAGAAAAGAAAGGGACGTAAATGAACATGAATGAGGGACCCATGGACAGATGCAAGGGGGGTGGGATTGAGGGTGGGAGGCAGGCTTGGGGAAAGTGGGGGAAAGTGGTGGTGGGAAAATGGAGACAACTGTATTTGAACACCAATAAAAAAGCAAAAAAATTGTGGAATTAATTCATAAGTAAATCTATGTTAGTACCTAAAAGAGTTCTGGGCATTAAATAATTCACTAGAATAAAATGTTATTCAACAAAATACATCTTAATTAGTTTGGGCATGTTACTCTCTGAACAAAAATTACCCTGTTATTCAAGCCTCATGTAACCACTGAGAAACTCATAATTCAGCCAATACGTAGAAAGTGCATAAGTTCTAATTTCCTGTTTTTCTCTGAGAGGCTGCTGTCTCAGCTTGGGTCAGGCAATTCATGATTTGTGGCCCGGTACTTTAGCAGCCCTGGCTCAGGAGAAAGACTATCTTTATTTTATACAGAAAAGTGGGAAAACCTCAAGAAACCCACACTGCACAAATATCACGTCACTAAGGCAGGGGACAAGCACACTCAGCAGTCAGCTGGGAGGTGTCGGCTTGTGCCATAGAATATAATTTGTCCCTCAGGGCACCAGGATGCCCCGCACCAGACATGTGGACACCGATGGCTCTAGCATTCCCCACCACACACAGATCAGGCTGCTGACGCTGACCTTTCTGGGCCACAAAAATACCTCAAAGCTCAGAGAGCAGGCTGACTCATCTGCCAAGATGAAATTTTCAGAGCAACTTTGGAGCCATCACCCAGAAAGGTTTAAATAACCCCCCTTTGATTCATCCCTCATTTTTCGCCCACTGCAGAGGAACCTGGAGGACGCTACCATAACCAGACATCAGTTAGTTACCTGCCACACGTGGCTCCTGATATCAGGCACAGAGGAGGATGCAGCACAACTTCTAAGGCATTCCCGCCAAGACCACATGACTTGAATCCACTTGTGACGAGCATTGGATACATCAAACTGAGGGTCACTACAAAAACAACTGGCCTGAATTCTTCAAAAATGTCAAGGCCTTGAAAGACAAAGAAAGGCTGAGAATCTATTTTAGATTGAAGGAATCTAAAGAGAAATGACAACTAAATGCAATGCATAATCCTAGACTGGATCTTGAATCTAAAAAACAAAAAATACAATTGTTGTAAGTGGCATTAGTGGGATGATTGGTAAAACTGGAATGTGGACTATAAATTAGATAAAATTATTGCATGATTGTTCAATTTCCTGAATTTGACAACTATTGTGGTAACATAAGAATGCACCTATTCTTAAAGAATAACATACTTAAGCATTAAGTAATGCAGATATGATGCATCAATTTACTCTCAAATCATTTAGAAAAGTGTGTGTCTATGTGTGTGTATATAGGAGAAAATGATCAAACAAATGTGGTGAAATGTTAAAATTTATCAATTTGGATAAATAAATGTTACAGTAGTATTCTTTCTACTTCCAATATTTATTAAGTTATAAATTATTTTAAAATTTAAAAATATATTCCAATGCCTCATTATGTAATATAAAGGAAGATTCTTAATTAACAGTTTAATGTTTTTGAACAGTTCACTATGCAACACTGTAAAATAATTAAATAGAACACTTTATTCCACCATGCATATGAAGTAAGGAAGTCTGGTAGCACAATTTGATGTGTTAGTGTTTCTAAAGGTTTGACATTTTATATAAAATGCATTTTTGGGTGTGTGTTTTGTTCATTTATTATGCAATACCTAAGATATACAAAAGGACAGTGTCACACACCTCTACTCATCACCCATGAACCCTTCCCATCAAATCATCATCCTCGTAGGCCTCCAGAAGTTACAAGAATTCTGCACTTGGTACTTAACAGTCCCATGTATTTCTTTATGTGTTTCTTATATATGTATGTGTATACTTTCATTGTAGTTTTTAAAAATATAAATCTAAATTGAGTTTGTGTCATCCCTGATGGACCTTCAAGGACTACTAAAGTTTCAGGGATTATAGCTTTAGAACTATTGGATGAGGTGACCTTCCAGGCTCTTCAGAGATATTTACCTAGTGACCTCGATTCTACATCCTTGGAAATAACTTGAATACCAATCTATAATCCATAAAATATATGTCACAGCACACACCCAGTGAAGTGCTGGAACCAGAAAATACTGCTTCACAATAGTGATGGTATACAACTCTTCCCAACTCTGCCTCAATGACATCACATTGGTAGTTTGAAATTCACAATGGTTGGAGTATTTACACCATTGGAAATATGAGGGCGTTGTGAACATTTGCAACAAGTCATTGAATGCACTTAGCTCCTAGGTGTCTTGAATGTAGAAGAGACCAATTAAATTTTTTCAGGTAGCCTTTCAGAGATACTCAAAAGGGAAAATGAAGAACTAAAGCTTGTTAAGATGTCATAGCCCAGACAGACAAGAATAGAAAATGTTAAAGTGAGTCTAGATGATAATGTTTTAAAAATTGTCCAAAATATCCAGATATCATCATCCAAATATAATTTACAAACTGCATTTGTCCAGTAGAGACAACTCCAAAGATTAGGGTTTGATTGCCCTGCAGGGTGGTAACCAGGTTTGTATCCAAGTCAGCAGCCTTGCTTTGGACTGACTTAATACAGAGCGGGGCAAAAGTAGGTTTACAGTTGTGAACGTAAAATAGTTTATTCTTGTACTGTTACTTATTAATTATTGCATTATTTTGCATACAAATAACAGTAAACCTACTTTTGTCCTGCCCTGTATGCGTCACTCCCTTGTATCCTACTTCAAACTAGCTTGGCTGTCCTGCTAATGCCTTCCTAATGGGTGAAATAAATCTTTAAGTAATGCTCATTATCTGTCTGTAGGAGAGTTGTATTTTTAAACCTCTTTAATGATCATACTTTGCCAAAGGAACTGTGGGGTGGAACTAAAGAATTTGATCCTTTTTTCTTTTTACTGAATTCAGTGCTTTCAGCCAGGAGGAAGAGAAGCTTTGGAAAAGTCAGGAAAAAAAGATTCAAAGGACCCATGTTGGATGAACTAGTTGTCTTGTTCATCAGAGCCAAACCTCGTGGTTCTCTAAATGTGACCAAATCTGGTTGTAATAAGAATCAGGAAAATCTTAACCACAAACAGATGAATGTTTCGCCAAAAAGCCTGGTGCTTCACTGGGCAAACTTAACCAAACAGTTTTATGCATGTACATCTGTTAATGCCCCATTCCAAAAAAGAGGACATGAACCCTGCAAACTAAACAGTGCCGCCCAGTATGGTCCAAAGCCAGGATAACATCAATAGTAATTTTTCTGCTCTTGCTAGTGTGGCTCAGTTGGTTGGAATGTCGTTTTATACACCAAAAGTTTGGGGGTTTGATTCCCAATCAGGGCATATACCTAGTTGCAGGTTTGATCCCCGTTCAGGGTGCATATGGGAGGCAACCAATCAATGCTTCTCTCTCTCTCTCTTCCTCTCTAAAATCAATAAATGTATTTTTAAAGAAGCAACTTTTCCCACAATCACCCCTCCATTATCCGTGCCCATGAGTCCTCAATTCATATTCCTTTGCAGGAGTGGGGGTGGGGTGGGGTAGGAGTGAGCAATGGGGGAAAAGGTGGGACAACTATAACTGAACAACAATAAATTAAAAAATAAATAAGTAAAGGCAATGTGATATCCTAGTGAGATCCTGGAACAGAAAAGGGATATTATGTAAAAACTGAGGGAATCTGAAAGAAGTAGCAACTTTTATTAATCAAAAAAAGCTATTTTTTCTGCCTAATATAAACCAATGGGGTTTTTGTTATTACACCCATTTCAAGAGCCTTTGAGACATTTTATTCTGACTTTCCATTAAGTTTTAATACCACAGATATGCTGTATATTTGTTTATATGTCATATGGATCTTTGTAATTTATACATAAAAAGAGTAAGATTTTGCCCTGGCTGGTATGGCTAAGGGGATTGAGCATTGGCTTACAAACCAAAGGGTTGCTGGTTCGATTCCCAGTCAGGGCATATGTCTGGGTTGCAGGCTGGGTCCCCAGTTGGGGTCGTGCAAGAGGCAACCACACACTGATGTTTCTCTATTTCTTCTTTCCTTCCCCTCTCTCTAAAAATAAATAAATACAATCTTTAAAAAAAAAATAAAAGAGTAAGATTTTTGGTCACTCCCAAAAAGCAATTCTTGGCTCCTTGGGGCCAAAGCCCCTGTTGAGAATGCAGGTCATAAACTAACCATCATTAACTGGGCTTGCACAGCCTCCTGAGGGCTTTTCACTACAGCTTGGAAATATAGCTTGGAGAAAGTTGTGCTCCCACCTGTGGGCATCTCTGCTTTTTACTGATGACAACTTAATAATGGCAGAAACAACAATAGTTCTGAACACTTGCTAGTTGCTAGGCACTGAGCCAAGCTTTCATACACTATGTTTGAGTCTGTTGGAGCTGCCATAACAAAATACCACAGCTATTACAAACAACATAAATTTATTGCTCACAGTTCTGGAGGCTGGAAGTCCAAGATCAGGATGCTAGGTGAGGACCCTGTGCTTGGTTGCAGACTTCTTGCTTTCTCCTCACATGGGTGGATAGGGGGCTCTCTGAAATCTCTTTTATAAGGACACTAATCCCATTTATGAGGTCTCCACTCTTATGACCTAAGAACCTCCCAAAGGCCCCACCTTCTAATACCATCACCTTGGGCAGTAGGATTTCAACATATGATTCTGGGAAGACACAAACATTCACATACATTCACAACTTTGGTTCCCCTTGAAGCAAACCTCATGACAAGGATTCCAAGGCAAGTAATTTCTAGGGGAGATGATCACAGGAAATACTGGTAGGTGAATGTAGAGTGAAGGAGGGTGGGAGGGAGGGAGGGGGGATAGTTTTCAAGTCAATGACCATTGTGAACAACTGGAGTTAAATCCCCAAAGAAACTCTGGCAAACAGTGTCAAACATGAACCTCAGAGTGATCCCACCTGAAAGTGAAAGGGTGAGAAAATTGGAATAGTTATGCACCAACTCCCAAGACTTGTTGGCTGAGGCCTGTTCCTCGTCATTTCTGACAGAGATGCAAATGCCAGGAGCCAGAACTCAGGCTTATCTGAACTGAAATGATAAGTTACAAGACTGGACCAAGGCTGGGCCACATATATGGTCTCAAATAATTCTCACGGTATCCATGAGAGGTTAGCACCCTAATTAGCCTAAATTTTACAGATATGGAAATGAGGTGTAAAGTCAATAGGAAGTGATAGAGGTAACTGATGACCCAGAGGCCATATGCTTAATACCATGCTAGAAATTTATACTACCCCTTTCCTGGTAATATACAGGCTGCTCTTATGGATTTGTCTTATTAGAATTGATTCAACAGACTGATAAAACTCCCATAAGATAGGACTCATCTTATATACATCCGTAAGTTGGCAAAGAGGGGAAGGATTTAGCAAAAAGATACTGAGTTGAATTTTGGAATTGTTGAGTTTGAGTTGTTAGTAGGACAACCATGTGTAAAGTTCAGGAGGCAGGTATATCAAGGCATCTGGCTCTTGATGGGGGTGGGATGTGCTAGAGATGTAAGTGTGGTAGTTGTCAACATGTACATGTGTTATGGACTGAATTTTGTCCCCCAAAATTCATGTGTTTAAGCCTTATCCCTCAGCATCTCAGAATGTGACTAAAGTTGAAGATAAGGCCTTTAAAGAGGCAACTGAGTTACAATAAGGCTGTTAGGTGGCCCTAATCCTATCTGACCAGTGTCCTTTTAAGAACACTGGGATTAGGATGTACAGGGAGAGAGACACAAGGTGTGTCTCTCAAAGGAAAGACCACAGAAGAGGCAGCAAGAGGGTGGCCCTCTGCAAACTAAGGAGAAGCTTCAGAAGAATCCAATCCTGCTAGCACCTTGATCTTGAACTTCCAGCTTCCAAAACTGTGAGAAAACAGATTTATGTTATCTAAGCCATCTTGCCTGTGCTTTTCTGTTATGGCAGCTCTAACACACTAATACGACATGGTAGCTATTGTCATGGAATATAGGGATCTTACGTGAAAGCCAAGGGAAAGTTTTATTGGAAGACACAGTAACTGTAAAATGGAACCAGAAAGACAAAAATTGAAAGCTATCTGTTAGGTGTGGCAACAGGAAGGAAGAGCCAGAGAAATGGGAGAAAAATGGGAAACTCAGCATCTTAAATGTACAATCCTAGTTGACTTTTTGTCAATCTTAGGATGGAAGAACCATCTTGCAGAGTGCCCTAAAATCAGAAAGTGGTAGAGCCAGAACTAGAACCAGGTATGATTGATTCCAAGAGCCCTCTCTTTCTACTACACCAAGGTCATTTACCATACTCCTGAGGAAAAAGGGCCCAAGGGCATATCTGTAGCCTCATCTAACTTACCTTCTTGGAAGTTGAATGGCTACTCCCACCTTGTTCCTGCCAATTACTATCTTTTAGGAGACTCAGCTATATCCCTGTGTCCCAACAAACTCTTAAAGTGCCCTGGCATAAAGCTACGTTGTTACTATTCAGCTCCTCTGCCTTCCCAAGAAAGCCTCACAGTCCCACGGCCTCCAAAGTCCATTTCCCAAGCCCAAAGTTTTAACTTAGCTGCTCCTCCCTGCCTGCTCTAAATCATCTGGACATGAGCTTCTGTCCTCCACAGAATGTACAGTGGTCCTGCTTTCTCCCTGCCTGTTCTGTGCCTCTTGCCAACTCCCACTTGGCTCTGTCCCTACTGTCTAGGCAGTTCTGTCTAGGGTCTGCCAGGGTTTCATTATGAAAAGCAGACCCAAATATTTACCCTGGACTGTAGAAAAACAGATGAAGTCATGGAATTATTGACATTGATCTTTTTTTAGGAAAACGTATGGAGAATGGGTGAGGAGTTAGCAAATAAGGGATGAGTAAATGTTATTCCAAGTGAAGGTTTTACTCCCTGAATATCGTCAAGAAAGGATTATTAAGATGATGTTTTTTGAGCACTTAGGACAAAAGTGACTGCCACTAGACATTAACATGATGTCCCTAAAATATGAACTTCATTGACATTTTATTGTTTCCAGGTAACATAGTAGGGGCTGTGAACATAAGGGAGTTTGATTTTATAAAGAAGTTCAACAAGACTCTCAAAATACTCCAAGAGATACAGTGTGAGCTGGACAGCAACACATGTAATTGTCCAGTCACCCAACCACAAAGCCACTAGAATACATCATCCCTTTCAGGTTCCTGGACCAAAATCTAATGATATTAAGTCTCTTGCTTCAATCTGTTCTGCAAATCTGCAGACTTCATCTTCCTAACTTAACCTTTGGTACATATCCTGCCTCACCCAGATTTAGCTTGACCCAATTTCCATTCTCCCTACTGAAGAAAATAGAATGACTTTGGCATGCAGTTGAATTGGCAAGAGAAACAGTGATTATTAGACCAGGGAAATGAGGGGTGGGCAAAGATTTCCAAACAGGACATAAAAAGCACGAGCCATCTTAAAAAAAATTAAAGGATAAACCATAAAAAGAGATAAATTTGGACTTTATTAAAGTTAAAAACTATGTTCAACAAAACATTTCATTAAAAAGTGAATGAACAGCCCTGGCTGGTGTAGCTCAGTGGATTGAGTGCGGGCTGCAAACCAGGCATCGCAGGTTCGATTCCCAGTCAGGGCACATGCCTAGGTTGCAGGCCATGTCCCCCAGCAACCGCACACTGATGTTTCTTTCTCTCTCTCTCTCTCTCTCCCTCCCTTCCCTCTCTAAAAATAAATAAATAAAATCTTTAAAAAAAGTGAATGAACAAATCAAAGAATGGGAGATATTCTAAATACATACATCTAACAAAGAATTCATAACAAGAATATGTTTTAGAAAATAAGCAAACCTGAAAACCAATAGGGAAAAAAGACAAAACAAATTTTATAAAAGAGCAAGTAACTTGAATGGGCCTTTTACTTAATATCCAAATATAAAGTATATGGAAAAGTGTTCAATGTTATTAGAGTACTCATCAAGAAAATTCAAATTCAAACCACAATGAGATTCACCCATGTAACCAGTTGAATGAATAAAATTTAAAAGACTGAACACCTTAAGTGTTGACAAGGATATGGAGTAATTGAAACTCTTACATACTACTGGTGGAAGTAGATTTCGGTCCAGCCACTTAGGAAAACTAGAATATCTATTAATATTTATCCATGTCTACTGTATAATAAGGAATTCTACTTCTAGGTATATGTCCAGGATAAATGAGGGCACGTGTCAACAAAAAGACATATGTACAAGAATACTCATAGCAACTTAATTCATAATAGCTGTAATTAGAAACAACTTATATATCCATTAAACAGGAAAATGGAAAAACAAATTGTGGTATATTCATACAATAAGTACATACCTAAGAATTAAAAGGAGCAAATTATTGATATATATCACAACACAGATGAATCTCAAAAACCTTATGTTGAGCAAAAGAGACCAGGCATAAAACTGTATATTTTATACAACAGATCAGGCAAAACCATGCTGACAGATATCAGAATGTGACCACCCTCATCTGGAGGTGGGATCAACGAAGAAACTATCTGAGGTGATGGAGATGCCCCTTGACCTGCACAGAGGTGACAGGGGTGTAAGCATATAGTTCACTGAGCTGTACATATGCATACACCCCTCTAAGATTTCATTTCTACTGTATAAAAAATATACCTCAATAAAAATAAAACTTTTAAAAATGAGGGCAGATAAAGATTAAGATATTCTGGTATACATAAAGGCTTTAAAAGGCCACACAAAAAGCAATCTCTCTTTCTGCTTGTTTATTTCTAGCCACACTACAGGGTCTGTAATCACTCCACTCATGTTTCTACTTCCATTTCTGATGGCCAGTCACTGGAATGTACCAGGGGGGAAATAATAAATTTGATGATATATAAGTTACTATTGATAGTAACGGCACTATTATTTTATACAACACCTAGTAGCCCAAATATTGTCAAATAAACCATGACACAATGCTTTCTTATCTCTTAGAATTTATTTTAATGTTATTAAAAGAGCCTTTAAAAGCTAGAAGGCTTATTTAGACATACAATGCTATCGCGTAATTTTTTCTGCACACATTATAAGGAAAATATAAGCAAAGTAAATTGATTAATACAGCCCTAAAACTTCTTCATATACAGTCTGATCTTTCAAGAACATTACTATGCAGCCTCTTAAGAGACTGCCCTGCTACTGTCTGGGACTTCCCCCTCAGCCTCTGACATCAACTATGCACTTCTGGTGCTGGCATTTTCTTGATCCTACAGAAGGAATCAATGTAAAGTTTTCAGACAACAACCTATACTCTTATTCCTTCCTCATATCATCTCTAAATGCTTTGGTGACTGAAACACTGAAACACCAGGGGCTACAGGTAACCAGTCAGGTCCACCAAAATGACAAGCAAGTCACACACATAGAATATGACAACCACCTCATGACCACATGGCCATTAGGGATTGTAAGATGTCATCAGTTGTAATACCCACTGCAATTTCAGAGCTACAGTATAATATGTAAAGCACCTTATCTGAAGGGGTAAGTAATTGAGTGTCTGGGAGTTTTGCAAATGCCTTAATTCTCAATAAGGTGATCAGGCTATAGTGACAAAAGAATAATTTTGATGGTAATTCGAAAGCTAGAGTTGAATCATTTATCTTCTACCTAAAGAAAGAACGTAAGTTAAGGATGGTCAGAGAAGAGATTAGGAAAGAGTAGTACAAAAAATTAGTTGAACTTCCACCTAAGATGGAGGCGTAGGAGGACACACTGTGCCTTCTCGCACGACCAAAACTATGGACAACAAAAATTTAGAAACAAAAAAACAATCAGAACAGACAGAGAAATAAACTGTACAGAAGTCTGACAACCATTCACACAGACTGGTAAGAGGAATGGAGTGGGAGGCTGATGGAGAGGGGTTGAAGGGTCGTGGCAGGAAAAAGTGGTAGCTGGCAGGCTTGGGTGCGCAGGGCACAGGTGGCAGTTGATGGACCCCAGGTGTGCACAGATGGCTGGCGGACCCGGTGGCAGACCCCAGGCATGGGAGGCAACGAGCAGACCCAGTGAGGTGTGCAAGGTAGCTGGCTGTTTGCAGTCACACATTCACACACAGATAAACCAGGAGAAAATGGGCAGTGACACAGACCTCACAACCCAAGAACCCAGCACTGGGAAATAAAACCTAAAAGCACCAATTGAAAACACCTGTGGGGGTTGAGGTGCCAGGAGAATCTCCCAGCCTCACAAGAGAGTTCGCTGGGGAGATCCACAGGGTCCTAGAACGTACACAAGCCCACCTGTCTGGAAGCCAGCACCAGAAGGGCCCAACCTGTTTGTGGGAAGCAGCAGAGGGGACTGAAGTCCGAGAGAGCATGGAGCAAGCACCGTTATTTCCCCTCTGACCTTGCCCCCACATACAGCTTCACAACCCAGTAACTGGGTTGCCCCACCCTGGTGAATACCTAAGGCTCTACCCCTCATTTGTAACAGGTGTGACCAGACAAAAATAAATAAAGAAAGAAAAGGCTCAAACAGAACAAATCAAAGCCTCACAGCAATACTTTTAAGTGACCAAGAGATAGCCAACCTATCAGTTGCATAGTTCAAAGCACTGATGATCAGGATGCTCACAGAATTGGTTGATTTTGGTTGCTAATTAGATGAAAAAATGAAGGCTACACTAAGTGAAATGAAGAAAAATGCACAGGGAACCAATAGTGATGGAAAGAAAACTGGGTTCCAAATCAATGGAGTGGACCAGAAGGAAGAAAGAAACATCCAACCAGAAAAGAATGAAGAAATAAGAATTCACACACACACAAATGAGAGGATTAGGAAGCTCCAGGACATCTTTAAACATTCCAACATCCGAATTATAGGGGTACCAGAAGGGGAAGAGGAAGAGCAACAAGTGGAAAACATATTTGAACAAATAATAAAAGAGAACTTCCCCAACCTGGCAAAGGAAATACACTTCCAGGAAGTCCAGGAAGCTCAGAGAGTCCTAAAGAAGTTAGACCCAAGAAGGAACACACCAAGACACATCATAATTACATTACCCAAGATTAAAATGAAGGAGAGAATTCTAGAGGCAGCAAGAAATAAGGGGACAGTCACCTACAAAGGAGTTCCCACCAGACAGTCAGCTGACTTCTCAAAAGAGACCTTACAGGCAAGAAGGGGCTGGAAAGAAGTATTCCAAGTCCTGAAAGGCAAGGACCTACATCCAAAATTGCTCTATGCAGGAAAGCTTTCATTTAGAATGGAAGGGCAAATAAAGCATTTCTCAGATAAGGCCAAATTAAAGGCCCTTCATCACCATCATCACCAAGCCCTTATTATATGACATGTTAAAGGGACTTAGGAAAAAGAAGATAAAAAACACATATAGTAAATTGACAGCAAACTCACAGTTACTAACAACCACACCTAAAACAAAAGCAAACTAAGCAAACAAATAGAACAGGAACAGAACCACAGAACTCGAAATCACATGGAGGGTTAGCAACAGGGGAGTGGGAGGAGGAGAGAGAGGGAAAAGGTACAGAGCACAGATGGTAGGTAGAAAATAGACAGGGGGAGGGCAAGAATAGTATGGGAAATGTAGAAGCTAAAGAACTTATGACACATGGACATGAACTAAAGGGGGGAATGTGGGTGGGAGGAAGTGAGCAGGGTGGAGGGGAGTGAAGGGGGAAGATGGAACACCTGTAATAGCATAATCAGTAAAATATATTTAAAAAAAATTAGTTGACACTCTCTCCACCTAAACGGGAGTAGCCTGCCCAGTACCTCTTTGGCAGGTATTTTCCTGTAGCTAGTGGTGATGAAGGCCTTTGGCAACCAGATCTGAATAATTTAAGCTATTAAGATCAGCCAACCAATGTCCCTTTTCTCTCTTCATGTTCATAAGCACAATTTGCATTACGATTTGGTGCTCTAAATAGCTTCCTTTATTTTTATTTTTAGTATTTTTTTTACTTTCTAATAAATATTTTTTATTTTTCAATTACAGTTTACATTTATTATTCTGTATTATATTCACATGTATAGTACAGTAGTTAGAAAATCATGTACTTTAGAAAGTTGTTCCCATGTTTCCAGTACCCACCTGGCCCCATACATAGTCATTACAATATTCTTGACTATGTTTCGTATGCTGTCATTTATATCTCTGTGATTATTCTGTAACTAACAATTTGTACTTAATCCTTTCACCCAGCCCCTGAGCCCTCTCCCCTGTGACAACTGTCAGTCTGTTCTCTGTGTGTATGAGTGTATTTCTGTTTTGTTTGTTGATTTTATTCTCTATTTGTCTTTCTCTAAGTAGCTTTCTTACAAGAAAAGAATACAGTGAGTGGATGATAATTATCTAGTCTACAATATGTTCACATTTCTTATTGCAAATCAACAAATTGGCATCCTGGTGTATGTATCAGCTATGTCAGTTTAGTTGGTGGGAGTGCTTTCTGAGTAGTGATCTTAAACAACCTGAACATGATGACAAAAATCAACTTGATGATGTTATCCACCCCCTATTCTTCACCCCCAATCTATCCACACCCCTGACACATGAACGTGCAGTTTCCCTCAATAGAGACAAAGACTTTCCCTGCATGCTTGATGTTGGGCTTGGTTATATGACATACTTTGGCCAACAGAATAAGTGGGTTTAAAAGTGCTTTTGCAGTTGGGCTTGTGCTACAGTGCCTCTGCCACTGCCACAAAAAACCCATCCCAGAGAATTCAGCGTGAAGAGAGACCCAAGCAGTAGACCTAAACCAGCCCCTGACTTGGAACCAAGCCCAGCTGAGCCCAGCTTAGATCTCTAAACTACAGCCAACCTGCAGACATGAGACAGAAGAAAATGTGTGTGGTTATATGCCTCTGATTTTGGATGTGTTTTGTTAAGCGGAATTCTTGAGACTATAGCTAAGTGATACACCTTCTAGCCAGTCTCACTGCAGCTGCCACAGTGCCCACTAACAACGTGCACTCATCTCACTCAAGCTTTCAAGAGCACAGTGTTCTTTGTCCTTCTAGATCCTTGGCTGGAAATGCTTCCCAATCCCCTTCATCTATACCTGGCTCCAAGCTTCCCCTGTGTATGGAACTCCAAAGCTGTGAATCTTTTCTCCCTCTTGAGCCAAATCCTGTTTAGTCTAATGACACCTGCATATCATCTGGAACTTTGTCTCAACTACCGCAAGTTTTCTTTGTCCCCCTTGCTCCACTGTCCCCTCTCATTATCCTGGTTCCCAGCAGGCCTGGAGATCAGTGCCCCAGCACACTTTAGGCAGACTCCCTCTCTCAGGCATTTCTAACCCCAATGTGCGTGCACTCCCTTGGACCTTATTCTTATCACTGGATATACTGCCCCAGGGACAAGTGTCGGTTGATAAAGGTCTGGTGGCTTTTCCACTGAATTCAGGGTTCTCCAAACCCCCTTCAGAAGCCTGTGCTGATCTTTACAGCCACATCTAGCAATGTGACTGCTACAAACAGAAGGTAAGATGGCAACAGTGGCCAACTGCTCTGTGAGAACTGTAGAGGACATTTCCCTTGAACTGATTCACAAGTGTGCTTCTATCCCATCTACAATCTAGTGAGAGTCTGCACCGATGAGGAGATACATAGCATTTCCCCTTACAAATGATCACTCTTAGAAGAAATGACAGACTGCACTGAGCCAGAGACTGACTGTGTGGGGACAGTGAACAACCTCCCCCTTGTCCTATAGATTTTCACTGATTGCATACTGGGCAAAAAGGAGGAATGTGCAGGTGGTGCTAAAAACAGCAAAAATAAATTGGGGGAGGGGAAGGATTCCTCTTTGTGGTAATTTGTGGGGAAAATAATTGATGAGGCCAAATTAACCAAATGTTAATGGTCTTTGTCCTCAGACATATTTTTTCAGAGTGTCCAAACTAAAAAATCCTCAGGCATGAGGCCGTGAACACAGCATGGATGCTTTCAGAAAACCCTGAAATTTACTTTAACGAGAACAGTCACTTGTATAAAAACAAAGACCTTGTTTTTGGAGACAAGAACTTGTTCCCTTCTGATAAATCACAAGGGACAAAGGGGAAAATCTGATCTTTACAACTGCTTTTTCCAGCTTCATATATTTACTTCACATTTTCTGGAGGCTGCTGTTTTGAGGCATTAAGAGACTTGTATTTTAATATAAAAACCACAGAACCCTTGCTTTTTCTGTGCTGTGCCATTATCTGACTCTTGGCAGACTTAAAATTCGTCCTTTTAAAACTATTTCCTTTTGGAGGTCAGCTGAAAGTCTGGTTCAAGCACCACATTGATAAAGCTGAACACAGGACCACTCTTAAAAGCCAGCCATTATGGGTCTCAGTAGAAAAACACTACATGGTGCCAGGCTTCCGAGACATCATGCCTCAAACGTGGCTTTGTGTCAATGCAGCTGTATCCACAGGCGAAAAGTTAAAAGACTTATTTAAAAATGTTTCCACTTCTGGAAGCCCTCTCTCTGCAACTTGCATGCATAGCAGGAGCAAAGAGCTGGGGTAGGAAGGTGGTCTCTCAGGTACTGGGACCCGGCTGAGTGCTGTGTTCCTGTGCCCAGACATTGGCCTGTTTTCCAGGCTCTGTCTTTTGATCTAAGCATGTTTACACGCACAGTGCCACCATAGTTGGTCAGCATTGAGATCTAGAGGGAAAGTCATATTTTCTAACCATCTATATTTAAATGACAAAATACAAAAACCTGTTTATTCATTCTGCGACGAGATGAGCTCAGGGAACCAGAACTGTATTTTTTAATTAGCAAAACCTGGTGGCTTCAGAAATATGCAGCTTTAATATAGTGTAAGCTTTGATATCCAGTTAATTCTTTTCCCTTACAACTCTCCAAAATGGCCTGTGCTTGTTTTTGTCCCTATAGAATCCTCCCAGACGTAGTCACTGTTGTATAGAACAAGTGGACAGTAAGACAGAAGATACAGACACTTGGGGGAAAGCTAAATTATAGTAGTCTCCCCTTATCCACAAGGGAAATCTTCCAAGACCCCCTGGGAATGCCTGAAACCATGGATAGTACTAAGCCCTATATATATATATATTATGTTTTTCTTCCTACACACACATACCTTTTCCCTGAAGGAAAGCACTTTACTTCTTCTGTGTGGCATATCTGAATTGCCAGCATCACTACCCTTGTGCTTTGGAATCATTATTTAGTAAAATAGGAGTTACTTGAACACAAACAGTGTAATACCATGAAGGTCCATCTGATAACTGAGATGGCTAAGTGACTAATGAATGGGAAGCTTCCACAGTGTGGAAACATGGGGATGATTCATGTCCCAGGTGGAATGGAGCAGGAAGGCATGAGAAAAACCATAAGGGTTGGGACCACAGTGTCACCTTACCATGTGACAAGTTAGCTGGCTGGAATAGCAGGTGTTTGCTCCCCCAGAGAAGACATGCTCCCACCCTTCCGGCCAGAATGGAGGCATAAGTAGATACACTTAACTTCCTTGCACAACCAAAAGAAGGACAACAACCAATGTAAAAACAAAAAAAACAACCAGAACTGCCAGAAAATCAAACTGCATGGAACTCTGACAATCAAGGAGATAAAGAAGAAACATTTATCTAGACAGGTAGAGATAGGCAGCTGGGGCAGAGAGCAATCATGGAAAGGTGATGGCGGGCAAACTAGGCTGTCCCACATTCGTGTGTGGATAAACTTGGAAGAACAACTTGGGAGTGAGACACAGTGTGAAACCCAGGGCTCCAGCAAGGGGAAAGAAGACCTCAAAACCTCTGGCTGTAAAGATCTGCAGGTGTTGTGGCAGTGGGAGAAACTCTCACTTTCACAGGAGTCAGTTGGTGAGACCCATGGGGCTCTAGAATGTGCACATACTTACCCACCCAGGAATCAGCACCAGAAGAGCACAATCCCCTTGTGGATAGCAGGGGAAGTGACTGAAAGTGGGGTGGGAGGCAAGCAAGCAGTATTGTTCCCTCTCTGACCCCTGCCTCACATGCAGCACCACAATGCAACGAAGTGGGTTGACCTGTTCCTCACAATGTAACAGGTGCACCAAGACAAAGAAATATGGCCCAAATGAAAGAATAGATCAAAACTCCAGAAAAAGAACTAATCAACAAGGAGATAGACAACCTATCAGATGCAGAGTTCAAAACACTGGTGATCAGGATACTCACAGAAATGACTGAGTATGGACACAAAATAAAGGAAGAAGTGAAAGAAATGACTGAGTATGGACACAAAATAAAGGAAGAAGTGAGGACTACACAAAGTGAAATAAAGAAAATATACAAGGAACCAACAGTGAAGGAAAGGAAACTGGGACTCAAATTAATGATTTGAAACAGAAGGAAGAAAGAAACATTCAACCAGAACAGAATGAAGAAATAAGAATTTAAAAAAATGAGAGGTTGAGGAATCTCTGGGACAACTTTAAACATTCCAACATCCGAATCATAGGGGTGCTAGAAGGAGAAGAGGAAGAGCAAGAAATTGAAAATTTAGTTGAACAAATTATAAAGGAAAACTTCCCCAATCTGACAAAGGAAATAGACATGCAAGTCCAGGAAGCTCAGAGAGTCCCAAAGAAGTTGGACTCAAGGAGGAGCACACCAAGGCATGTCACAATTAAATTACCCAAAATTAAAGATAAGGAGAAAATCTTTAAATCAGCAAGAGAAAAGGAGACAGTTACCTACAAAGGAGTTCCCATAAGACTGTCAGCTGATTTCTCAAAAGAGACCTTACAGGCAAGAGGGGGCTGGAAAGAAGCATTCCAAGTCATGAAAGGCAAGAACCTACATCTAAGATTGCTCTATCCAGCAAAGTTTTCATTTAGAATGGAAGGGCAGATAAAGTGCTTCCCAGACAAGGTCAAGTTAAAGGAGTTCATCATCACCAAGCCCTTTTATATGAAATGTTAAAGAGACTTATCTAAGAAATAGAAGAAGATCAAAACTATGAATAGTAAAATGGCAACAAACTCATATCTATCAATACTGAATCTAAAACACAGAAACATAAACAAACTAAGCAAACAACTAGAACAAGAACAGAATCACAGAAATGGAGATCACATGGAGGGTTTTCAGCATCAGGGGTTGGGGGAGAATGAGGGAAAAGGACAGGGAATAAGAAGTGTAAATGGTAGGCGTCAATAGTTATAAAACATTTTCCTATAAACTGTGGGAAAGGGCTCTTTATGGAAAGGAAATGACGATGTGTATTTGTATATTAAAAGCAAAACAAAGACATTTTCTTTGTTTCAATTTGTGTCTCCCCCAACATTGCCTGCTCATTGTAACATTGAAAAAAGCCAAGTATCTTGTGAAGGTTGAACAACAAACCCCAAACTCCTGCCTAAGAAACTGCTGATAAGCTTGACCACTCTCTTAACCAGGCCTTGCACCAGGAGAAGAGCCATGAGGACAGAAGCCATGAGACCTGAACTTGGCCAGTTCCACTGAGAACACATCATGTAACCTTGAACCAGGCATATTCTCTCTGAGTTTCAGTTCCTTTTTTTATGAAATTTGAGGTTGAAATTGTTGATGTTAAAATATTGGCATTTTAATTTCCTTGGTTATGGAAATAACACATGCTCACTGTAATAATGCCTGATTCATCCAGAGGGTGAGTGGAAAGGGAGGGGCCCTGCCATCGCAGCAGAAGTAGGGAGGGGGATGAGGGTGTAGAAGGTCAAGAAAAGGCCCAGAGAAAAGCCACAGGTAAGGGCTGTACTAGATCTTTCAGGTGAAGCTGGAAAGAGAAGAAAGAACAGGCCTTCTCTAGTCAAACAATTCTCTTATGACACAGCAAACTCTGAGCAGGTTGAGCTCTCACTGGTAGAAGAAAAGCATTAGGCCAGGAGCCAGGAGACACGTCTGATTCCATCGTGGAACTGGTTTTGTTACTTTGGGTGAGTGGTTGAACCTCCCCAGTCTCCATTTTCTCATCTTAAGATGTAGACAATAGTCCCTACTTCAGAGTCTGGCTGGAACAATAAAATGATTCTAACTCATGAAAGCTGTAAGCAAGCTCCAAAGCAATATCCTCATTGCCACAAGAAAAGAAGTCCCTCCCTACCTTTGACTTTATTTTATTTCCTTCATAAGTATTTAAGCAATTATATACAACAAAAGAGACTGCACAGCAGCTTTTTCCACCAGTTAATTTGTTCCTTCTCTGGAAACCATACGGTGTTTAGCCAATGATTAAGGCAGACCAGGTTATAAGAACAACTGCCAGGACACATCAAGGAGGTGGTGAGCAAGTGCATGGAATCTGACTTGGGCCCTTCCCACTAAAAAACAAATCTCACCTAACAGTTTCTGCAGGAACCCTAAAAAAGGTTGGTCCACTCATGTACAGATTAAAAGTGATCAGAGAACTTATAGGCCCACCAAGGTGGCCAGCTTGTGTTGTCAGGTCACTGGATGGGGTAATAGGGACTAGAGGAGGAGGCTTGGGTAAGGTCTACAGAGAGCCAGTGAATGGGGTGGAGGTGGTACGTCTAGCATCAGCCCTGCACCTAGAGCCATATCCATCAGTGGAGAAATAAACAACGGAGTATGGGTATGCCAAGCCTTCCTGAGTGACTCAATCCCACAGGTAACAAATATGTCTGAAATGGACATATTCAAGCATCATTTTAGATTTTACTATATGTGGGATTGTGATTTGCCCTAAGTATTGGGGAAAGAGGCCTGAATGGAAACAGCAAGATGCAGGCCCCAAGAGGATGTCCAATGAGGAAGGGAGTGGCTACAACCACAGTCCTCCCCAAGTGTTATGAAATTACCCTGCTCTTCACAATCATCCACCGTCCCAAAGACCTCCCTCCCACACCATCTTCATCTCCATGTGCAATACTACATTGCACATTAGATACATTCCCTCCCCTACTGCTTATTTATTTATTTAATATTTTTCCAAAACAGAACTCCTTTTTATCTGCTACTATACAATTATTGCAAAAAAATATTTTTCCCAAACAGGTTAGGCATAGTGACATTCTCCATCCTGTTTCCCCCTATAATCCTATTTCTCCTACTCCCTCACTATTGGAAGTTTGGGATATATCTTACCAGAATAATCCTTTCCCTTAATTTTTGGTTAGATGTGAAATATACACAAAAGTCTTAAGAAGAAAACAATGAATTTTTGTATATGTCTACAGTTGGACCAAGATTTTAAAATTTCCTGCCTCCCAGAATCCGCTACCTTGCCCTATCCCAGACAACCTCCCCAGAGAGAACTGTTACCCTGACATCTATCCCTATAGTTTAGGTTTGCCTGTTTGAACCACATGTAAAGGTAATCATATGGTATGTGCTTTTTGGAGCTTCATTTTCTTTTCTTTCCCTTCTCTTGCTTTAGTTTTCTTTCTTTCTTTCCTCCCTCCCTTCCTTGCTCCCTCCCTTCCTTGCTCCCTCCCTCCCTCCCTCACTTCCACCTTTACCTTCCATGTACACTTCCTCTCTTCCCTTTTTTCCTTTCTTAAATACACTAATTTAAAGAAATAGACACTATTCTTCATATATCAGTCCACCCCTCTTGAAAGATCCTTAGCATATAATTCTTTCTCACTCTTCCTCATTTTTTTTCATCCCCCATGACAATCAGTAGACCTGCAAGTTCTTCCAGTAGCCAGGATTCCTCCAGGCATTTAAAGTTGGAGAGCAGTCCCAGGCTCCTGGCACTACTATGGAGGATGCCCCTTCTTGGTGGAACATAAGGAAATGAAAACCAAAATGACCAAATAGCAAGCTCTGCTACACACTGAATTCATAATATGCCTGTTAATCATGAATGTATGATTTTACCAGAACCATGCAGGCCAGAGGCAATGGGATAACATATTCAAAGTGCTGGAAGAGAAAGACAACCAAAACTTCTATATCTAGCAAAACTATCCTTCAAGAATGAAGAAGACATTTCCAAATAAACAAAAGGTGAAAGAATTCATTGCTACCAGAGCTGTCCTACAAGAAATACTAAGAGTCTTCAGGCTGAAATAAAAGGGTACAAAAGAATAACTTAAATCCCATGAAGAAATAAAATTAAGGTAACTAAATAGAAAAACATAAAGGACAATATAAATGTATTTTTTGTTCAAAGTATTTTTTTCTTCCAATCTGATTTAAAAGAAAATTGCAAAAAACAGTATTAATACTTGAACAACAGAGGTTATGGGCACTGAACCTTCACACAGTTAAAATTAAAAATTTCAGTTGTTCCTCAGAATCTGAAGGGTGGAAGGGTTGGTTCCAGAATCCCCCACAAATACCAAAAACCACAGATGTTCAAGCCCCTTATAGAAAATGACATAAAACAATGCATACAGTTGGCCCTCCACATCTGCAAATTCCCAACTGTATGTTTTGGATCTGCAGTTGGTTGAATCCAGACATATGAAACCCAGGGATACAGAAGGCTGATTGTATTACAATACTAGCACAAAAGAGAGAAAACAGAGGTATATAGAAGCAAAGTTTTACATACTGTTAAAATTAAGTTAGTATTAATCCAAATTATATATTTAAAAGTTACTATGTTCACTGTAATCCCCAGGGCAAATACTAAAATAACCAAAAAAAGAGAAACAAGAAAATTTTTAAAAATACATTTAAAAATATCTATTTAACACAAAAGAAAGCATTAATGGAGGAAGAAAAAATGCATAAGATATAATAAAATGGCAGATGTAAATCCTATCTTACTGGTAATTACATTAAATCTAAGTAGATTAAACACACCAGTAAAACAGAGATTAGAAGAAGAAATTTAAAAATTCAACTGTATGTTCTCTGTGATGGTTAATTTTGTATGTACTTGACTAGGCTAAAAGATGCTCAGAGAGCTGGTAAATCTCCATAAGAGACTAGCATTTGTACCAGGAGACTTACTAAAGATCACCTTCACTAATGTGAGTGGGCATCATCCAATCTGCTGAGGGCTTGAATACAACAATGAGCAGAGGAAGACCAAATATGCCTTCTCTGCTGAATTGAAACATCCATCTACTCCTGACCACAGATACTGGTATTCCTGATTCTTAGGGCTTTAGACTCAGACTGGTACTTACATCATTACCCCTCCCACTCCCCAGTTCTTAGGCCTTTGAACTTGCACTCACACCATCAGCTCCCCTGGTTCTCAGACATTTGCACTTGGATTGAATTGTGCCAGTTTTTGTGGGTGCAATTCAGTCCAAACTTGCAGACAGCAGATTATGGTACTTTTCAGCCTCCAAAATTGCATAAGCTAATTCCTATAATAAATCTCCATTTATATCTATATCTACCTCTGTCTATGTCTATGTCTATATTTATTGGTTCTATTTCTCTAGAGAACCCTAACACACTTGTTGTAGGAGATGGCCTTTACATTCAAAGACACAAATAACCTGAAAGTAAATGGCTGGAAAAAATTATACCATGCAAACAGTACCCAAAAAGAGAGCTGGAAGGGGCTATACTAACATCAGAAAAAATAGACTTTAAGATAAAAATTGTTACTAGAGACAAAGAACATTTTATAATGATAATAGGGCCAAGCCATCAAGAAGACATACAAAATACATATGCCCCTAACGACAAAGGTCTGAAATACATGTAGCAAAAACTCAGAAAATTGAAGTGAGAAGAGACAGAAATTTAACAATTACAGTGATGGATTTCAATACCCACTGATATTAATGGGTAGAATTAGATAGAAAATAAACAAGGAAGAAAAGACCTGAACAACACTATGAACAAGCAGAACTAAAAGACATCTGTAGAATATACCACCCAATAACAGTTAGCAGAATACACATTCTTCTTAAGTGCACATGGAACATTCTCCAAGGCAGATCATATCTTGGGCCATAAATCAAGCCTCAATCTAATTCATTTTGGGAGGCTGTATTATCTGATACCAAAAACAAAGTCATCACAAGAAAAGAAAACTATAGACCAAAAAGCTTTATGACTATAGAGGCAAAAGTCCTCAACAAAATAATAGCAGAACAATCGTAGCAACATATAAAAAAGTTACAACAACATAACCATGTGAGAATTACTTTAAAAATCAAGGTTAGTTCAACAAATAAAAATCAATCAATGCACAAGTGTTGGCAAGAATGTAGAGAGGAGAATACTTGAGCACTACTGACAGGAATGTAAACTGGTGCAGCCACTATGGAAAGCCGTATGAAGTTACCTCAGAAAAATTTAAAATGGAACTTTAATATGACCCAGTAATAAAACTTCTGTTTATATCCAAAAGAATTTGAAAACAGGATATGGAAGTAATATTTTCACTCCCATGTTCACTGCAGCATTATTCACAATAGGCAAAATATGGAAACAACCTAGCTGTTCATCAATGGCTGAATGGATAAAGAAGATGGATATATGTGTGTGTATATATATATATATATATATATATATATATATATATATATATATACACACACACACACACACACACAATATGTGTGTAAATTATGTATAGATTATATATACATACCCATACATATGATACATATACACATGATGTGGGACCCAAAAGAAATCAGAGTTTATTTATTAAAAAATTGTGTATTTCAGACTTCCCGCCAAGATGAAGGCATAGATATACTGTGCCTCCTTGCACAACCAAAATAAGGACAACAAATTTAAAAACAAAAACAACCAGAACTGACAGAAAATTGAACTGTGTGGAAGTCCAACAACCAAGGAGTTAAAGAAGAAACATTCATCCAGACAGGCCAATGAGGCAGAGATTGGCAGCCAGGGCAGAGAGGACCTGAAGCAAGGTGACAGCCAGAGGACCAGGGCTGGCAAGGCAGTGGCTCGCAGACTGGGTGAAGTGGCAGCTGGTGGAGCAGAAAGTCCCACATTTGCATGCAGATAAATGGGGAGGAACAACTGGAGAACTAGATAGACCTCACAACCCAGGGTTCCAGTGCGGGGAAATAAAACCTCAAAACCCCTGACTGAAAAAACCTGTGGGAGTTGCAGCAATGGGGAAAATTTGGAGCCTTACATGAGAGTACACTGGAGAGACCCACAGGGTCCTAGAATGTACACAAACTCACCCACCCATGAATCAGCACCAGAGGGGCCCAATGCTCATCTTCTGGTTTTAATGTTTTGATTCCCCAAATTCCAAGTCAAAAACTTAATAGCCAAGGTGGTGGTATTAGGAGGTGGAACTTTGGGGGTGATTAGATCATGAGGGTGGGCCACTTACAAACAGGATTAGAGCCCTTGTAAAAGAGGCCTCAGAGAGCACCCTAGTCTTTTCCACCATGCAAGAAAACAGAAGAGGGCAACTGGGAAAAGGCCCTCACCTGACCTTGCTGGCTCTCTCATCCTGGACTTCAGCCTCCAGAACAGTGAGAAATAAATTTCTGTTATTTATAACTGTGGTGTATCATTACAACAGCCTGAACAGGCTGAAATATCATCCTATACCCCTTCCCTTAAAAAAAGTATGTGCTGGACTTCCGGCCAAGTTGGAGGCGTAGGCAGACACAATGTGCCTTCTTGCACAACCAAAAGAAGAACAACAATTTAAAAACAAAAAGACAACCAGAACTGACAGAAAATTGAACTGCATGGAAGTCAGACAACCAAGGAGTCAAAGAAGACACATTCAACCAAACTGGTAGGAGGGGCGGAGAGTACTCATGGCAAGGCAGCGGCGGGCAGACCCAGTGAGGGGGTGGACTGTAGAACTGGGTGCAGTGCGCGAGGCTGCAGCTGGCCAGCAAGGTGGCAGATGGCAGACCAGGCAGTCCCATGTTAGCATGCAGATAAACCAGGCAAAACTGGGAAGCTGGGCGGATTGCACAACCCAGAGCTCCAGCATGGGGAAATAAAGCCTCAAAACACTGATTGAAAACCCCTGTGGAGGTTGAGGTGGCAGCGGGAGAAACTCCTGCCTCACAGGAGAGTTCATTAGAGAGACCCACAAGATCCTAGAACGTACACAAAACCACCCACCCAGGAATCAGCACCAGAAGGGCCCAGTTTGCTGGGGGGAAGCGGCAGAAGGGACTGAAATCCAGCAGAGACTGGAGCAAGTGCCATTGTTCCCTCTCAGACCCCTTCCCCACCTTCAGCATCACAACCCAGCAACTCGGTTGATTTGCCAGGGTGAAAACCTATGGCTCCACCCCTCACTACATAACAGGTGCATCAAGACAAAAAAAATGGCCCAAATGAAAGGACAGATCAAAGTTCCAGAACAAATACAACTAAGTGACGAAAAATACAACTTATCAGATGCACAGTTCAAAGCACTGGTAATCAGGATGCTCACAGAATTGGTTGAATTTGGTTGCAAATTAGATGAAAAAATGAAGGCTACATTAAGTGAAATAAAGGAAAATGTACAGGGAACCAATAGTGATGGGAAGGAAACTGGGACTCAAATCAATAGTGTGGACCAGAAGGAAGAAAGAAACATCTAATCAGAAAGGAATGAAGAAACAAGAGTTCAAAAAATTGAGGAGAGGCTCAGGAACCTCTAGGACATCTTTAAACATTCCAATATCCGAATTATAGGGGTACCAGAAGGAGAAGAGGAACAGCAACAAGTGGAAAAGTTATTTAAACAAATAATAAAGGAAAACTTCCCCAATATGGCAAAAGAAATAGACTCCAGGAAGTCCAGGAAGCTCATAAAGTCCCAAAGAAGTCAGACCCAAGGAGGAATACACCAAGACACATCATAATTACATTACCCAAGATTAAAAGTAAGGAGAGAATCCTAGAAGCAGCAAGAGATAAGCAGACAGTTACCTATGAAGGAGTTCCCATCAGACGGTCAGCTGATTTCTCAAAAGAAAACTTGCAGGCAAGAAGGGACTAGAAAGAAGTATTCCAAGTCATGAAAGGCAAGGACCTACATCCTAGATTGCTCTATCCAGCAAAGCTTTCATTTAGAGTGGAAGGGCAGATAAAGTGCTTCTCAGATAAGGTCAAGTTGAAGGAGTTCATCATCACCAAGGCCTTATGATATGAAATGTTAAAGGAATTTATCTTAGAAAAAGAAGATAAAAAATACGAGAGCAAACTCACAATTACTAACAAACACACCTAAAACAAAAACAAAAACAAAAAATCTAAGCAAACAACTAGAACAAGAACAGAATCACAGAAATGGAGATCATATGGAGGGTTAGCAACAGGGGAGTGGGAGGGTGAGATTGGGGGAAAAGGTACAGAGAATAATAAGTAGCATAGATAGTAGGTAGAAAATAGACAGGGGGAGGGTAAGAATAGTATGGGAAATGTAGAAGCTAAGAACTTATATGTATATGTATGATACATGGATATGAACTAAAGAGGGGGAATGTGTGTGGGAGAGGGTGTGCAGGGTGGAAGGGAGTGAAGAGGGGGAAATGGGACAACTATAATAGCATAATCAATAATATATATATATTTTTTAATATTTTTATTTATTTACTTTTTTAGAGAGGGAAGGGAGGAAGAGAGAAACATCAGTGTGCGGTTGCTGGGGGCCATGGCCTGCAACCCAGGCATGTGCCCTGACTGGGAATCGAACCTGCGATGCTTTGGTTTGCAGCCCGCACTCAATCCACTGGGCTACACCAGCTAGGGCCAATAAAATATATTTTTTTAAAAAGCAGGTGTCTTCTTATGTACACTTGTCATTTGTGTATGCTCCAAATCTGTGTACCATAATCCTGGCACTTTGATAAGGTCTTGCAGGATAATTCCTGTCTTTCCAACATAGAATGAAAAAAATTTAAAAAAAAAACCCTATCTCCTGGTCTCTGTGCTGCTGGGATTTAGTTGTGTGATTTATGTTCTGTGAAGCAGAAGGGCTTCTACAAGGTCTTTTGGGAGCTGAATGACATAGGGAAAGAGGCAGGGTCAGTGACCTGGGCAGAGCTGGTGTGCCTCTGAACAGACCCTGGGCTGATTCACCAGCTTCCTGACCCTGGAAGAGCTAATTCTGTGTGTCATTCTGGGAATCACTTGAAAGGCTCAGCCTAAAGTCCACTTTTTGACCCATTTCAAGAATCTAAAAATTCTGTTCCTCAATATCCCTTCCTGCATAAACTGGCTAGAGGTGATTCAGTGGTATGCACCTAAAAACCCTGACCCATACATTTTCCGTCACCCACAACAATGGATTGTGAATTTTTTAAGTCACCGCACACTTTCACAAAACACAATATTCTATAGAGACTTGGTAGACAACATAGACTATAAATGGAGTTGTCCTAGCTCGATCTTCTTGCCCTTCTCATTCTAGTACTATAGGGCTGTAATGATCTCACCTGTAGGAGAAAATAAACCTCTATAGCAAGGTTAGTACAGAGGATTCTTCTTACACTGGACCCAACCTAATTTGTCCTATTTCCTTTCCTACCATGCTTCCTCTTCTACAGTCCCACCCAGTGAATCCTAATTTACACGCACACTCTGCCCAGAACTTTGGATCTCCCTAACCATTCCTTTACTTTTCCTCTTTCTAGCATATTCGTCATGACTCCATCTGCCAGGAAAATGCCCATGCATTATTTAAGACCCAGATCAATTATGGCCTCCACAAACCTCTCACCAATGTTTTTCACTTCCTATGACTGGTCATTTCAATAGCCCTTAACATTCACAGGCCTGCCATGTTCAGATGTAACTATTCTCCAGTAATGCCCCCAGTTAACATAATTTTGCTAAGGCACAAATCTGAATCATGAATACACCAAGGTTGGTGAATTGTCCTGACATTTCCCTTCCTTCTACCCACAACATCCACCGGGGCTTCACACTGGCCAAACCCAGCAAGAATTCAGTTAGCAAAGGGAGCCTGAGAAAATGTAGCTAGTGAGGCCAGTCAGGTGGTAGCAATACAGAGCAAAGCAGGGAAAAGCAAAAACAGATCTAGGGATGGTGGAAGAAATGATGAACTCTATAGAAACTCATAGGAATCAGTGAGACCTTAAGGAATGGAAATTGTGATTGAACATGACAAAAGGAGGGGAGTTCATGTTCTGTTCAAAAAAAAAACACATATATATATATAGTTGAGGCAGTAAGCTGTCTCTATTAAGTCAAGAACAAATAAATTAACGCATCTATATGCAGTGGCAAATGATGGAGAAAAGAGCTACTGTAATGACAGGGCCATCACAGCCACCATCAAATGTGGGAAATGAGTGACTCACTCCTACTAAAGAAATCAGGAAGAAAGGTTGAAGACAGAACTGATGGGAAATTCAACTATCCACACACATTTTCATAGTACCATTGTGATAAAAACTGCATATGAC
>PVIA01013746.1:0-30479 GCA_004024845.1 Tonatia bakeri
GAAACTGGGTATTCTTTTAACATCAGGGTGTAAGAAACTTATTTTGCATGGCCCTAAGGTGTGCATCACACCATTGAGTGGTAAGAAGGGAACTGAAAATTACTATCTTGTCACTGAGCTAGGGTTTTTCTTAGGTTATTAATTATTATTTTTATTTTTAAAATTGTGCTAAAATATCCATAATACAAGATATACCATCTTAACCGTTTTTAGGTGTATAGTTCAGTTGCATTAAATACATTCACACTGTTGTGCGACCAGCACCACCACCTACCCACAGAACTTTTTTATCTTGCCAAACTGACACTCCATCCCCATTAAATGATGACTGCCCACTCCCCCTCCCCTCAGCCCCCACAACCACCGTTCTATTTTCTGTTTCTGAATTTGACTATTGTAGGTGTCTTAATAAGTACACTTGAAATTTGTCCTTTCGTATGACTTATTTCACTTCAGTATTTGTCCTTTTGTACGACTTATTTCACTTCACTATAATAACCTCAAGTTTCGTCCATGTTGTAGCATGTGACAGGATTTCCTTTTTTTAAAGGCTAATTTCTATTGTATGTCTGTACATTTTGTTTATCCATCCGTCAATGGGTATTTGGGTGGCTTCCACCTTTTGGTTATTGTGAATAGTGCTGCTGTATCCAGTTACAGTATTACAGTCACATAACAATTTAGTGATTATTACATTTATATTACAGGAGAGGCCGCTGGGGCTGAATGGAGAGAAGTGACTTGCTTGGGTAAGCGTAGTAATCGTAGGTGCACTGGATGAAAGGTCCAGGGAAGAGCCTTTTTTAGTGACAGCCCAGAGACATAATAGTCTGCCCTGTCTGTTTAGGCAGAGGTTGTGGGGACGGTTGGTAGGGTTGTGATCATAGGATGTAGAGAAGGGTGAAGAAAAGAGGAATGGTGGGATGCTAGAAGAATTCTCAATTTCTTCCAACTCAGACATGCTTTTTTCTTTTTCAGTCCCTGTATAATTTAAGTAAAAATGTAAGTTAAGCTTTGCTTAATATTTTCTATAGATTTAGCAAACCTAAAAGCATTTCATGCTTCTTTGAAATTTCCTATCTGTTTTTAAGAGCATTTGCTGAGTGAATTTGCATCAGGCAACTCCTAATGTCCAAATTGTGCCACTGTACTCAGATTTGATTTCGGAAACATAGTACCAGAAAGAAAAATGAAAAAAGAGTGAAAAAAAATCAAATGAAGAAGAGACCTGTATGTGAATTTGCAGACACTCAGAAAAGAGCTCTTATTCACATCACTACACACCCTTTGTTGTTTCCTGCAGGCGCAGAGTAAGTCACTGTCAAAAGGGGTAGAAAAGTGGAGATCTCATGATAGGGCAGACATGGATTCAGTGTTAATCCTGCTATTTACTAGCTATGTGCCATCTCTCTGGGCTTTAATTGACTAATCTATTAAACTGGGATGTCAGTGCGTATACCACAGGGTTGCTTTGGTGCATGTTCAGTAATACACACATAGATAAGTTAACATAACACATTCATAGCTGCAACAGTCCCCTCCTTGGTAATTGGCTCTAAGACCAATGTTGCCACTCATTCCAAATTCCGCTCATTCACTCCCAGTACGTTGTCACTCCAATGTTCTTTTCCTGGTGACGTGACCCAAATCTTCATTCTTGAAGGATCAGTGTCCTTAACGTTCTTATTTTTAATACATTGGCCATTGTTATCAGGCAAAGATAATGAGGAATTTCTCTAGTGCAGGGGTGTCCAATCCAAGGCCCATGGGCCACATGCAGCCCAGGCTGGTTATGAATATGACCCAACACAAAATTGTAAATTTACTTAAAACACTATGAGATATTATTTGTGATTATGTGTCACAATGTCATTTAAAATAAATGTACATAAGCTCTCGCTATTTGTATGCATGCGTAGCTTCAGCTTTATGGTGGTGTGTGGCTTTCAGTGTGTATCTTCCAAGCACAGACAGTAGAATTGACACCATCAGACATTACATGTGCTCGTGATGACTTAGTGAGACAGCGTTCGTCAGTAATATTTCAACCTACCATTGCAACATTAGGTGTTTAATGTTATTTAGAAGTCAGGTAAGCATTCTTATTTGATTATTAGAGGTACTTCCACACCTCAGCAGCGCCTCACACATCACCTGCCACATTTTACAGTTGGCCCTCTGCCTCGTTCTGTATCAGCAGCTGAGAGGGCTGTGGAAGGACCCAAGCCTTATTTTCTATTTTCCTGTCAATTAATTTTCATAATAAAAGGAAATGATGTAATTGACAAAAGAAAAAAGCAAACAAAATATAACCAGAGACGTTGAAACTAAGAACAACCTGATGGTAACCAGAGAGGAGGAGGGAGGGGATAATGGGGGGCAGGGTTTTCAGGAACTACTATGAAGGACACCTGGACAAAACAGAGGGGGACGGTAGAAGCAAGGGAGGGAGGGAGGTTTGGCTGGGATGGCGGGGAGTGGGGGGGGGAATGAAGACAACTGTAATCAAACAACAATAAAATAATTTTTTTAGAAAATAAATAAAGCCCTTTATCTATTATTATGTTTTTAATTCCAGCATGGTTTTTACAACATCTCAAAAGAAAAAAGAACCCTGGAAAGAAAAATTATGGATGAAAGAAAATTGTTCAGTGAAAAGTGGACAGATGACTACTTTTTTTTCAAGGCAAGTAGTAAGGCACTTGGCTTAATTTGTAGGAAATTTGTGCAAGTTTTCAAAGACTATAATTTGAAAAGGAATTATATGCAAAAACATGCTGCCAAATTCAATGTGTATGAAGGATTGTGTCATAAGGACAAAATAGCAGAAATGAAAAATGTCTGTCTTCTTAACAAACACTTTAAAAAGAAGTTATAACTCAGGTGGATTCCACTGTAAAAGCTAGTTATGTAGTAGCATATTTAATAGCAAAAAAAATCAAAACCATTTACTGATATGAGTTTATTAACCAATGTATAGAAAGCATGGCAGATATAATTTGCCCTGGAAAAAAGAGGGATATTTCTAAAATTAGTTTGTCTTACCAGATGAGGTGAAGGAACTGGAAAATTTATAGAAAGAAATTTGGAGAGTCAAGTTGCTAATTTAAAATTTTACGCTTTGGCGATGGATGATAGCACTGATGCTACAGATATAGCTCAGCTTGCCATTTGTATTAGAGGTATTGATGACTAATACAATGTCACTAAAGAGATGGTTTCTTTAGTGCCACTAAAAGCACAGCTAAATCAAGGGATTTATATGAAGCAGTGAAAAATATGTTAAAGAGATCTTCTTTGGCCATTGTCAACATTTCTGTTAGAGTTACTGATGATGCCCTGTCGATGGCAGAGAAAAAAGAGGGACTTGCAAAATTAATAGAAGATGATGCAATTGCCACACAAACTCACATTTGATAAAATATCATTGCACAGTACATAAAGAAAATGTATCCACAAAAACTTTAAAAATGGATAACATTAGGCAAATCATCACCAAGACTGTGAATTTCATAAGCGCCAAAGGATTGAATCATTGCCAATTCCAGGAATTCCTTAAAAGCATTGATGCTGACTGTGGTGACATAATTTACTTTTTGGAAGTAAGATGGCTAAGTCCAGGCCAAATGTTGAAAAGCTTTTATGATTTGCGACATGTTATCACGTCGTTTATGGTATCCAAAAACAAATTTGTACTGGAACTTGATGATGAGAGCTGGCTTACAGATTTAGCCTTTTTAGTGGATTTAACCACTCATTTAAACATGTGTCTTCAAGGTGAAAACCAACTTATCAATACCATGTTTCAAGCCATAACAGCATTCCAAATGAAACTGAAATTATGGCAAGCTCAAATTAAGGCAAACAATTTTATGCATTTTGACACCTTGGCTAAACACAGTCCTGTGAACAGCAAAAAATGTCCAGCCTTGCTTTTCAATTTGATGCACAAATCTGAAAACAAATTTCAAGATTTTTTGGAAAATAATCAATATTTTGTTTTATTTGTGACTCCATTTTCAGTTGACATAAATGTGTTACCTGCCAATTTTCAAATGGAATGCACGGAGTGGCAATCTGACATTCAACTTAAAGAAAAATTTGATATGTCTCTTTACTGGACTTTGATAGGTTCTATCTTCCCAGAGACCAATATCCCTTGCTTCATGCCTTATGCATGTCATTGCTATTTGGCAGTACCTACATTTGCGAGCAACTTTTTCAAGAATGAAGCACATTAAGAGTAAAATTAGAACCAAAATATCTGATGAGCACCTTGAGAACTCACTGAGAATTGCGACTACTTCTATCAAAGCAGATACTGGTGCGCTACTTTCTCAGATACAGTGTCAAACATCCAACTAGTTGTATGTTGCCCTCTTTTCTTTTACTTTTATGATAAAAATATTTTAAAAAATCAATGATGTTTTATTACTTAGTTATGTACATTTTCTATACTAGTGATCACAAACTTAGGACCTGCTCTATAATTTTAAAAGATTATTGAAGGGCCTGCTGCATCATTAGGGTTATTATGTGAGGACTTTTTTGTTTATATGTGGTGGTGGATATCATGAAAATTACGCATGGACCTTTGTTTTGCTCATCAGTTTTCATTAGTGTTTGTGTATTTAGTGTGTGGCCCAAGACAGCTCTTCTTTTTCCAGTGTGGACCAGAGATGCCAAAAGGTTGGACACCCCTGCTGTAGTGTATATTTTGGGTTTTAGGCATAGTCTCCTTGCCCCTGTGCTGTGCCAGCAACCCATGTTCTCCTTGGTAATAGAGAAAAGTCATTCCAGCCAGTATAGAAACCACATCCTTTGTTTATTTCTTCAGTAGTTTAAGAAGCCTGGAAGAGCCAGGGGATAGATGCAAATTCCAATTTATTAGAACCAAGTTTGCTTACTTTGGTGAAAGGACTTCTCCCTTCCTCACTAGGTCCTCCAAACAGGGCTGAGTCCTATGTTTGGGGATGGGAAGAAAACTGTTTTTTCTCTAAAAGACATAAGCTACTAGAGGATAAGATTGGTGTCTGATTTAATCTTTAGATAAAGCACAATAAATAAAAGAATCCCAGTTTTTAAAAGCATATTAAAGACTATTGGCTCTGGCTGGTATGATTCAGCGGAATGAGTGCCGGCCTGTGAACCAAAGGGTTGTGGGTTCGATTCCCAGTCAGGGCACATGCCTGGGTTGCAGGCCAGGTCCCCAGTAGGGAATGCACAAGAGGCAACCATACACTGATGTTTCTTTTCCTTCCCTTCTTTCCCCTTTCTCTAAAAATAAATAAATAAATAAATAAAACCTTTAAAAACATAAAGACTAGTGGATAATGTAGATTTTTGAATGAATTGAATTGGGAACAGTTTCATGAACAAATAGAACTGGTCTTTGGTTTCACCCTTATACTTCCATTGGTCATTTTTTCTCCCATCCCATACTTGAGAGACAACCTGCTGTGAGCCGTATTTGTTAGTTTCAAGGCAAAGAAAGCATCCAGAATGAGGCACTAGAAAGGCCAAAGAAAAGATTTCATCAAAGAGATGTCTGTATTTCAACAAAACACAGAAATCCATTAAAATTATCTCTTTACCTTTAAAGTTTGGAATGTGATAAGAACCTGCAAAATTTCTAAAATTTCAATGAATGAAAAAAAGTGTTGTGTGATAAGTCTGAGAAGGCTTATATTGGGGTGCAGTCTATGGAGGACAATGACTGGTCTCTTGGTTGGAAGAGCTACCTGGAAAACCTCAGGAACTGCTGCTGATGGGGTCAAGCAGCCAGAACTGTCAGATGTCCTACCTCTGTTCTGCAGGACACACTGGGACCTGGAGTAGAATAAGGACTCAGGACATACCACAGTGTATCCTATTGCCTCTGTATTGTCCTTCTCTCTATGCTGGAGAAAAAAGGAAGAGGGGATGGCTGAAGTTAGTGAATTAAAAGCTCTGATCTTCTAAAAAAAAAACAAAACTCAGCAACTGACTAACATTCTTCAAGACTTACAAGATTGTAAAAACCAAGGAAAGACTGAGAAACTGTCACAAACCAGAACAGACTAAGCAGACATGATGAGTACCTTGCATTGGATCCTGGATTGGAAACTAGACACTAGTAGAAAAACTGGTGAAATACAAATAAAATCTGGATTGTAGTTAGTAGTAATGTACCATTAGTAATTCCTTAGTTTTGATAAATGTACCATGTTTATGTTAACATTAAAGAAACTGGCTGAAGGATATACAGAAACTTTTTATAGTATCTTTGTAATTGTTCTGTAAATCTAAATTTATCCCCAACTGAAAAGTTTATTCAACAAACCCCAAACTCTGACTCTGAGTGGTGGGGAAGCATGGCCTATGGATGGGCAATGTGGAGGAGTCCAGACAGATGATTGACGCCTGTTCTCAGTCTCCTATTGGAGTAGAAAGGGAGTCTGATGCAAATTCTATGATGTTTCAAATCCTTTTCTGAGTGCTTTTATATTCTAATATAATTTTAAAAATGATCTCATGAAATAACCATTATTCTCAGTTTACAAGTGAAGCATAAAGGCTCGAGGAGTTCAAATAATTTGCTTATTGTGACAGTTGATAAGTGACAGATCTAGAAATAGATCTCAGCTTTCCTACTACATCGTGCTGATGAATGATCTCCAACATCCAGGAGAAACAGAAAGATTACTTAATCATTATAGGTTTATTTTGAACCGCTTCATCACCTAGGTATAGGTGTGAAGTTAGAGACCTTCTCTCTGACGTGCTTCCCATGTTTAAAGCATTCATGCACAGCTCTTTGGCTACTTTGCTTGATTTCTCTTTGGCAGAATTTGGAAAGAGCTTTGGCTCATTCTTTTGAGAAATGAAAATGCCTGACTGCCTCTGTTGCTTCAGAATGACAGAGTGTGTCCTAATCACTAAACATCTTCTTGGTCCCCACCCACCTCCTTCTGTCACTAGGCAATTCATGGGGCTGACTCTTTGGGAAGAGCAGGTGCTCAGAACAGGGCACTTTAGTATTCTTCTGATAATTCTGTGAAAAATTATTAAGATGCACTTATTGCCTGAAGCTCCCTTCCAAGTCCCAGATCTGCCTGGCTCAGCTCTCAGGGGATTCAGCAAGTTCAATTCTGAAAATCTCTTGGATTTGCACCCAGATCCCAGCAGACCTTTTAGTTTTCTACCTCAACCAGGAGGATTATAAAGTTCTGGTCTTTATTGACACAGCAAGAGATGCTTTTCACAAACAGAGGACTAGATGTGAGGAGACACAAGCTCTGGAGCTATGGTGAGTGCTGGAACTAGAGGGTCAAGGCCGGGCCTGCGGTCTGAAGACTGAACACTGAGGCCGTGCGCCAGTAGCCTACACCAGTGGTTCTACCTCTGGGCAGCACCAAACACCTCTCCACACATTCCCTATTCACCCCTAGAACATAATAAAAGCTTGAAACACTTAGAAAACAGCTGGAGGTTAAAAGGGTCAGCATTGTTTCTGGGGAGCAAGAGACCCTGCAGGTTGTGACTACCAAGTTATAGGGGTCTGGCCCAGGCAGATTTATGCTAAGCTTATTTCTGAGCAGAGTAGTATTAATGTTGTCTGATGCATGGCAACATCATAGGTTTGGGGAAAACTTGGGTCCCCAGCTCTTGATAGTCTTTGCTAGGCTAAGGCTGCTGTGCCAGGGCCTATTTCTCTGTAATTTCTCTCTTGGCTCCAGACCTGGGGCTTCTTCAGTTCCAGGACTCAGCTGGCAAAACCAGAGGCTTACAGCCTAACATCCTCTTGAGTGCTGGAGACTGTTGTTTGGTTGCTATGGAAATCTTCTTGTGGGAGAAGGGTCTCTAATCTTCTCTCAGCTGGTTCATGGCTCATAGTTTGGCCTTGAACTATTTGGGGACAGACTTCCCTGATTATAGAAACACACAGGTTTTGCACTATATTCACGGTCTTCTGGAACATGGGTGAATAAGATGGTAGAGGAGCAGAGAGGATAGTTTAATTTTTCCCACACCCTTAGAAGAGTTTGTTCGGCACTGATTGTCTCTGTTGCTCAATCTCTCTCTTTCCTTCTTTGTTTCTTTCTCATTTCTCTCTCAGGGAATTATTTCTTTTAAGAAAGTTCTTTTTCTTATTTTTTATCCTTACCTGAGGACACACTTATTGATTTTAGGGAGTGTGGAAGGGAGGGATAGAGGGAAACATCGATGTGAGAGAGAAACATTGATCGGTTGCTTGCCTCTTTCCCCCTACTGGGGACTGAACGGCAACCTGGGTAAGTGCCCTGACTGGGAATTGAACCTGCAAACTGTTGGTCTACAGGTTAATGCTCCAACCAACTGAGCCACACCGGCTAGGGCAGGAGAAAGTTTTTCTTAAGTCATGAGTCTATAATTAAATCCAAATACTATGCAGCAGAGGGTTGGTCAATAAGCACATGGACCTCTTACACTCTTAGATATTTTGTATGGGGAAGTTCAAGGATTGATATGTATAAGAGGTCAGGGAGGAGGTAGAGGTGGTAGATGAGATTATGTAAGTCTGTAATTGTATTTCATCTTCTTTGGTGATGAAAATTTGCAGCATTAACAATATTAATAATCATCATAGCTAGCAGAAACTAGCAACATAACACAGTGCTGAAGAATGTGGGCTCTGGAGTCAGACTGCTTCAACTTGAACTCTGGCTCCTTTAATATTTCATGATCTTAAGCAAGTTATCCAACTGCTTGGTACCTTTGTTTTTCTATACGCAAAATGGAAATGATAATTGTACCCACCTTATAAAGTAGTAAATACTCAAAAAATAACAATAGCTAATATTTATCAAGTGCTTATTATATGCCAGACACTGTCCTAAGTGCTTTGCATGCATTCTCCTTTAATCTTTATACTGATAATAAATGACACATATTTTTACTAAAGACTTTAGAGATGAGATTGCTGAGGAATGAACATACACATGAGCTTTGAAGTCAAATGGACTATACTTGGAGTTGGTCTTTTTTGTTTTTGTTTTGTGTGTGTGTGTTTGTTTTAGAGAGAGAGAGGAAGGGAGAGAGAAAAGAGAAACATCAATTTGTTGTTCCACTTATTTTTGTATTCTTTTGTTGATTCCTGTATGTGCCCTGACTGGGGATTGAATCTATAACCTTGGCATATTGGGACGATGCTCCAACCAACTGAGCTATCCTGCCAGGTGAAGCTGGTCTCTTGTGCTTACTTTTAATGTGGCCATTGACAGGTTTCCACACCTCTCAGACTCTATTTCCTCATCTATAGAAAGGAGTTTATGCCACTCACAAGCTTGGGAAGGAAGGAGACTTCAGGAGACGATGGATGTAAAATCCTAGGTGTTTCTGCTTATTATTACATTTTCATAAATGCCTACTATGTGATAAATAGTTTATAGTCTTTCCCATGTTCATACTATTCTGTGAGGTCAGTATTATTGCAACCCCCTTTTTCACATTACAGAAACACAAGGTTTTGGTGAACTCCTTGTCATCCCTGCAGCAACAGAATAGCAGGGGTAGATGCAGTCTCTCTTATATCAGACACTGCAGCATTCCTGGGTCTTGGGTGCAGGTGAGCTGTGGAAGGTAAGTGGGCCATTGTATCCAGAGGGTGAGTTACAACCTATGTGGAAAGGTCAGAAAAACTGAGAGTGATGAAGGTGGAGGCCTGGCTGGATTGATCCGAGGACTACTCCTTTCAGCTGGTGACCTCACTCTGGTCTTAAACTTCTGCCTCTGCTTTATAGGGACACAAGGTTAGAAAAAGGGGAGAGAAAAACAGGCCTTCATGTAATCATGATAGCAAAGGATCTAAGAGCCACGAAGGTCCAGAATCACTTTCTTACATGAAGCAATTAAGCAAATAGCCTTTATCTTTGGGCCAGCTTGGATTTAAATCCAAGATCTGCCACTTGGCTTCCTGACCTTGGGAAAGTTACTTGGACTACATGAACCCTAATTTTCTTATCATATAATGGAAACATTTCACAAGGTTAATGTATTAAGTAAGCAATATATGCAGACAGCATTTATAAAAGACAAATATGTTAATTTCTGCTTCTTACTATTATTTTGTGAGAAAATAAACTTAGGACCTGGAAGAGAAGTGTCATAAAGCAAAGGACATGGAAAAGAGTTTAAAAAAAGGTATAGAAAATGGACTTAACTCCAGCATGGTGATGTAGGGATCTCTAACAACCATGGAGATAGGGAATGTCCAAGTGGCCAGCTGCTGGAGAAGGTTATTCAGACGGGACTGTGGCATGCATTTGTCATTTCAGAAGCTTTGTACAAAGTGCTATATGCTATGTGGAATGACAGTCAGTGCTCCTGGGTGGGCCCCAAGCTGTTATTTGTGTGTGGACTAACATGTGCCCAGAGAAAAAGCTTTTCTGTTTGAGCTCTGGCCTATCAGATAGTCCATGTCTTGACTGACGGTTTAGGAAAAGTTTCATAAGCTGTCTGCTAGCACATGGCCTTGAGAATCAGTGCTGAGTTGAGATCAGGATCATTCACTTGCCAGATACTTGACTTGTAGCATGTTATTCAACCTGAGACTCAGCTCCTTATTGTGAATAGTGTAGGTAAGTGATCATTCCTACTCAGAATCTGGCACATGGTCAGTAAGTGATAGAAGCTATTCTTATCATCAGTGATCATCATCAGATCCTGAATGGTAGAATTGTACACATGCGTATTAGAAAAAACAAGCATATTCCTTTAGGGTATTCCTGGTTTATGTAAGTTTTCTTTGCTATATGTCATTTTCTAGCACAGTGCTTGACACATAACAGAAAGTCACTTTAGTTAGGTAGTGCTTGCAAAACAATCAAATCATATGTTCATTTCTTGAACAAACAGACCTAAAGTTGGATGAAGGAAGGCAGATAGGTAAGAGTATATCCTACTTGATTCTAATAGGCAAAATTAACCTGTGGTATTAGAAGTGAGGTTGGTGGTTATCACTGAGAAGATGGGGTAACTGGAAGGAGTCACGGGAGGATCCTGGGGTCTGAAAATATTTGTTTCCTGATCTGGGTGCTTGTTACATGGGTGTGTTTGCTTTGAGGAAATTCATTAAGCTTTACACTTACAATATGTAGGCTTTTCTATGTATATTTTATATTTAAACAAAAAAGATATTTTAAGAATTATCAAATGTGGTAAATTTGGTGAGTAGAAAAATGTCTTATGAATAGTGCTTGTAATGCTTAGGAGAGAGGTAACTGAGTAGGTTAGAAATATAGGATGGACAAGGCCCTCCCCTTATGGACCTGGTATAATGATCTCAGTTAGACCTGATTCTGTGGCATCAGGGACTGGTGAGAGTCATTAAACCAAGCTGTGGTAGGAGACATCTTCCTGAAACATATCTGATCACTGTGTTTCCTCCCTATGCATGTGTTCATTTAAATGTCCACCCTTGTCTTTTTTTAAGTATTCTGATCATGATTCTAATGAAAAATTGGCAATGGATTAGGATACATAAAGAGGGACAAAAATGACTAAAGTAGGGCAGTTAGGTGGCTATGAACAATATCTAGGGAAATAATGATGATTTGGCTGGGTTAGCTTCAGTGGCATCTGAAAGGAGGGGATATTTCAAATACAGTTACTTTGGGGAATGTGTTACAGAGTGAAAAGAGATACTAGGTTTTTGTGTCTTTTTTTTTTCCTGGAGATTTCATGGATAACAAGAAAGTGTGCAAAACCTGACAGGTATTGGAAGGTGAACTTTGGGGAGAAAATAGGGGAATTACAGTGTGTGGTCCTGTGGGCTATTCAATTTGCAATGCAAATCCTTAGTAGACAAATGGAGATGCAGTCCTGTTGCTGAGGAGAGAACCTGGGGAGACTGTGCAGCCTAACTCTGCCATGTGAAGTTATGGAGGGAGATGAGCTTACACACTACATCTGGGCTCCTTGCTTAACATTATTAACCCCGGGCTTCTGGAGCTCATGCTTCTTTGCCCGACTCTTCAGGTGGTTTCCTCCAGATGTGTCAACTTCACCTTTCTGCCCATAACTGAGGAGAACTTCCAAGTACTTGGGGCTATCACATCTTTTATGGTAAGAGGGATGAAAAGGAGATATTTAAGACAAAAGTGCTTCCAGACTGAGTCTATGCCCACAGTACTGTCTCAAAGGCAAAATCAGAAAAAAATGTGAAAGCTTTAAGCAGCCAATAAGATTGAGGTGGGGTTGGGGAAGAGTTTAATAAAAATCAGTGCAAGGGAGAATGGGAAGGGTTTACAGGAGCAAATGTAAAGGACATGTGGACAAAAACTAGGTGGGGTGGAAATGGGAGGGAGGTGGGGAAAAATCAGTGCATCTGGGTTTATCAGACTTAGCTTTGAAGAACTCTTGAATACTTTTTCTAAGCCAACGCATCCTCACAGGAGAGTAACTTTCGCCATTGAACACATTCAAAGAGCTTGTTTTGGGCCCCAAAATGTCCAGAAAATAAATAAAGAAAATGTCGGTTGCATAACAGCACCAGAGTGAAAACCAACCAGCCTCCACAGAGGATAGTTTTGAAAATGCATCATTTGTTTGAGTGTGCCTTTCTGATGTATTTGTTAACATGTATGTCAGACTGTGGGATATCTGCCTCTAAGAATAAGTAGAAATGAAATCTATACTGCTTGCTCCTAATAGCATCCTAAATTTTAACAGAAAATTATTCTCCTTTTTTTCCATTATTTCATCTGAAAAGACACTTTGAAGATGAGCTTTTGGGTATTGCTTAAATGAAAAAAAAAAGAGGGGGTTGTTTAGGCCAATAAGAAGACAGGTACTGAGAAGCTGATGCAATAAGGAGAGATCAAGTCATTAAATTGTTTCAATGTCACTTAATCAAAGAGAATATTAAATTAGTCAGGAAATGGAGGGGAATGAAACTTCTAAAGGAAATGAGGTTTCTGCCGTGGGGAAGCTCTTCCTTTGCAGCCCACACTTAGGAACTTTACAAGTGATGATCAAATGAATGAATGCCTCTTACTTGTAGGGTGGACAACACCTTCCTGGAATCACTATGTCCTCCTGCAACACCAGCACTTTGGGTCATTCTACCTTCCTTCTCACTGGCTTTCCAGGCCTGGAAGCTTCTCATCATTGGGTTTCCATCCCTATCAACCTCATCTGTGTGTTTTCCATTGTGGGTAACAGTATCATCCTCTTCCTGATACGCACAGACCCAGCCTTACATGAACCCATGTACATCTTCCTATCCATGCTGGCAGCCTCTGACCTGGGCCTCTGTGCCTGCACCTTCCCAACTATGGTGCGACTCTTCTGGCTGGGTGCTCGTGAGCTGCCCTTTGATCTCTGTGCAGCACAGATGTTCTTCATCCATGCCTTTACCTATGTGGAGTCTGGTGTGCTGCTGGCCATGGCCTTTGATCGCTTTGTTGCCATCCGGGACCCTCTGCACTATGGCACGATTCTTACCCACTCGGCCATGGCCAAAGTGGGAGCTGCCATCTTCGTGAGGGCTGTCCTGCTCAATCTCCCAGGACCCATCCTTCTGCGGCGTCTGCTCTTTCCCCAGATCAGTGTACTCTCTCACTGCTACTGCCTACACTGCGATCTTGTGGGACTTGCCTGCTCAGACACAAAGATTAACAGCTTGTTTGGCCTGGTCTCCATCCTCCTCTCATTGGGCCTTGACTCCTCCCTCATTGTGCTCTCCTACGCTCTGATCCTGCGGACAGTGCTGGGCATCGCGTCACCTGGGGAGCGACTCAAGGCCCTCAACACGTGTGTTTCACACCTCTGCATTGTTCTCATCTTTTATTTGCCCAAACTGGGGCTATCTGTATTGCATCGAGTAGAGAAGCACAGCTACCCTGCTCTGGCAGTGCTCATGGCCAACCTGCACTTTTTGGTCCCACCCTTCATGAACCCCATCGTTTACTGCGTCAAATCTAAACAGATTCGTCAGGGCCTCCTAAAGCGCTTCCAGGAGAAAAGGGTTGATGTTTCCTAGAACAGCGGAAGAGCCTAGGGACGCATGACCCTGTGGGTCAACCCAGGTCTTGGGGTGAGGGAGAATGAGTTATGAACAGTTAATTTTGGGGAATTTAAATTATTTTTTTTTGTTTTTAAATGATTAATGTTTTTAAATAGTTCAGCTCTGTTGTGCCCTTTGTGTGGGTGGCACTATCAGATCCTATAATTATGTTTTTTTGGGGACTGGGACCATTGGAAAGTACATCGAAGATTATTGCCTTGATAATCTTCTTATTGCTCTATCTGATTGGAGCTGAACTATCTCAGACTCATATATATTGTAATTTCTCCTTGCCAAGGGGACTTCACCACACTAACTGGGAGGATGTGTGTGCATATCTTTTTGGGAAGGTACCTCTCTCTGCCCCCCACCCCTGAAATTTCCCCCCATTTCATTTCTAAGCCTAAGGAAGAACTATATTCTTATATATAAGTAAGAATATTATGTATAAATAGGCTATATTCACCTTAACACTGGCTGTATTTTTCCAAATTTAATATAAACCAGCTCGCATACTAAGAAGCAGAAGAGGGGAGTGGGTGGTTGGAAACTCACAGAGTCACACAGTATGTGCGTATTTTATCTAGCATTTATTTGAAATTCAGGGAATGGTAGTTTTCTTCTAGTTCTCTTCATGTGTGCCTTTATTTGTTCTTTTTTTCAATTACAGTTCATATTCAATAGTATTTTTGTATTAGTTTCAGGTGTACAGCATGGTGGTTAGACAATCATACACTTTACAAAGTGTTCCCCCTGATAGTTCCAGCACCCACCTGGCATCATGCATAGTTATTATAATATTACCGATTATATTCCTTGTGCTGTACTTTATATCCTTTGCTGCTTTATAACTGCTAATCTATACTTCTTAACCCCTTCACTTTTTTCACCTGGTCCCCCAACCTGCTTCTCTGTGTCTCTATTTTGAGCTAGAAAGTTTGATACTGCCAAGTTTAGGAAAACTGTTCGGTTTAACTTCTGGACAAAGCTGGTTTCTCAAGCATCAGTGGTAAGGGTGGAATAGCCATTCACTTCCAACACAGGTTATCTGCTAGGTTGTAAGCTCCATGAGGACCCAGATTCAAGAACTATTTTGTTCACTGCTATATCCCCAGCTCCAAGAACAACACCTACCATAAACTAGGTGCTCAACATATATTTTTTTAAATAAATGAGTAGAGAAGATGAAGGGGGAAAAATTATTGACAGCTGATGCCCAGGGAGGGAGAGGCCTGGGAGATCTGAGTGTTTGAGGTCTGTGGGGATAGTGGGCAGTTGGTAAACTTCAGTGGAATGAAGTGTGGTTGGATCAGAGATTTTGGTGACCAGGTGTGATTTATATGATCAAGAAGTCTGTTTCTAAGGGTTCAGCTCAGAGAGGAACTAAGTTTTTTTGTGAATTGTTTTCCAAAGCTACTTCCAAATTTCTAGGGGAAATTTTACCCAGAAACTGAAGGGTATCTTACTTCATCACTAGCATTGCCCTTGGCCTGCTCAGTCCTAAAAAACTGTAACATTGCTTTAAGAATTGGAATAGGGATATTCCTGGTAATATCCCTAATAGGTTGTTTTCCCTGTTAAATTTATTTACATTACCCACTGTAGCATGGATTGCAAGAACTCAGAACCCCATGTCTTAGTAACTAGAAAGAGGCATTGCCAACTCTGTGGGCCTGAAGCTCACAGATCCTGCCCATGGAGCCCAAGAAACAAGGACAACAGATGATGAGTTCAGAGTTACCATTTTAGAATATTAGGCCTAATAGTAACCAAACAAAGGTTTCAGTAAATCTGATTTGACCAGCCACTTTGAAGAAGAGGTTATTAGAAAAGACAGCATGCATTATGCAATATTTCCACCTCAGGGCCATAAAGCTTGGACTGAAACAATGACTGTCTTATCCAGGTCCCTCCATCCACTTCATGCATCACCCCAGTAATAAAAACATTCTGGTCAGGGAGCCAGCATGTACATGTCGCTGAGGGACATGATGGTATTCAGGATTACAAGTAGCCTTGGGCAGCTAAAAACAAACAAACAAATGAACAAACAAACGAGCTGAATATAGGCCCTGAGGCAGGCAATTCTTCTTCAGAGGGTTAGCAGAATTAAGCTTGGATATTAGACACCCAGTACATGTTTGTGGGGTTCTTTTGGCTTTGTTGTTTTTCCCTTTTCTCAAGAGCAGCTCTGAACTTGGAGCCTTCTCCCACCCATAACCCCCACCACCTTACTGATAGTCGTTCCATGGCTACACTGATGGTAAGAGGTCAAAGGGAAAGGATCTGGGGTCTATGTTTCTACAACTTTTCCTTCAGGGTGCAGGTACCTCAGAACTTCCCATAATGCCTTTCTCTGCTCCACAGACCCAATAACTAGTACCTAAGCCTAACTTAAGGGAGAGTCCTGAGATGGTCTCCAAAAAGCTTTGCTACCAGTTCAGCCAGTTAAAAGATAATCAGGGTATGATATCCAGTGGCTTTTAGATTTTTAAAAAGTCATGTACATGAATCTAAAGCTCGTTCTCTTAATCTTCAGGTTAATCAGACTGTCACCGACTTAGGTAGAAAAGCTGAGTTAAGCAAAATCTGACTTCTGGCGTATATCAGCTGCGTGACCTTAAGTTAGTTATTTCATCTTCTCTGACCCTTCATTTCCTCAACTTTATAAAGTGGGAATAATACCTACCTCACAGAGATGTTGTAAAGATTCAGCTACATAATGAACATAGAGCACTGAATCCAGTAGCAGAGAACAAGTTTCAGGTGTGTTTGGGCAGTTATTACATGAATCCTGCTTTCCTTATTCACTGCAGACACCGTAAAGGCATTGCTTTTGCTGACTTGTTTAACCTTAGCACTTTGCACATGGCCTGGAATATTCTAAACCCTTTATATATAAAAGTAAATGAATGAATAAAGGAAAGACTAAACTCCTCGCAAATGGTAGCTGCAGTTGATTGTATAATTTTTATTGAGCTCAACAGATGAGAGCACTTATTATTATCATTATGTATTAGGTAGCTTTGTATTAGGTATTAATATCAGGTAGCTCTGATTTTTGGAGGGAAATCGCAAGTGCTGGTTGGTTTGTTGCAAATTTTTGTGCAAGATCACACTGCTCAATAACCCCTGGGCTTATTAATTCATAATTAACTTCTATAGGTCTCTAGGTTCTAAAGGGGTGGTCTAAATCTGGTATAAAAGATATACAAGTATAGTCCTCAGTTAACTGGAGCACATGCTCTAAATCTGTGATACCCTAGAGCTGGATGGGGTCCTTAGTGACTGGACAATGAGTGGTTGACTAATCTCATACAGTTTTATATCAAGTAAAAAATTTGTGCAGATTCTTATGCTAGTCCTGACTGCTAGCCTTCAAGAAATTGGTAGGGGATGGTTTTAGACAAGAGGAGGAGGAGGAGATGGAGGATGGAGAAAAGGCTTATAGAAACCAGAATGTATGTCTCAAATTCTTCAAAGCCAAGCAGATTAATCTACATTGTGCTTGGATTGGCCATGGGCAAATAATTTCCTAACAACCCTCTGTAAAGAGCTATTTTTGCCTTTTACAGAGGAGGAGAAGGAAATCTACAGAGATTGACTTAATGTGCAATTGCTATGAGTTTACTCAGAGTAATGTAAAATTATGATTAATGCAAAATTATCCATGTTGTAAATTTTTGTAGATTAGAACAACGTAAGGAAAATTTCTACTTAAGAGATATCCTCCTAAATTCTTTCCATCTACTCCCATGGGCAGTGCAAGAGGATAATTTGAGGGAGATAGGAGAGAAATGGAGGTCAATGGCATATCTGAAGGAGGAAAGAGTGTGAAAGGGAGAGAAGACTCAAAAAGAAGAGCATTGACTGCCTTCCTGGACCTCACTGTCATGTAGTGGGCCTTGCTGGGGAGTTGTCTTGCTTTTATCCTTGTATTAAGAAATGCTGCTAGTTTCTGTTGTTTTGTTCTGTTTTTAGAACTGTGCCAAGGAAAAGATAGCAGCAATTTTCAAACATCAGAAATGTAGTGTAGTTTTCAAATTCCAGTCTGATTCCAAGTACTCCTCAAACCTTGATGTATAAAGACCTAAAAGGCTCTTGAGTGAATAAATAAACAGTTTCTATTATGACTAGAGCACTGAGAGTTTATATTTTCTTGTGATCAAGTATTTGTATTATGATCAGATCGACATTCTGAGGTTGCTTGAGTCTATATGAGGCAAAAGTCCACATTTAGTGGCAGATTTCTTGACTGTCTTTTAAGAAAACATCTCACCAAGGGTAGACTAAGTTTCTGTGTTTCTAAAACTGACAATTCTGTTAGGCAGGATCTGTAAAGATGTAAATATTAATATCCACATATTTATTCTGATGTCAATACTTAGCATTTGATGGGTGAGCCATTCCCATGCATAAGGCAATGAAAGGAATTCCTGCAGGATTAATAGCTCTCACCTTTCAGGTATTTATTATTTTTCTTTCTTCCTCAGGATAGTTTTTAAAATTGATCCCTTATTTAAAAAAATCATGAGGTATGATTGACATACAAAAAGTTGTACATACTCAATGTATAAAACTTGATGACTTTAGAGATAAGAGCTACTCTATTACATAGTGCCTGTAGTCAAAAATATTGTATTTTATAATAAAAATTTTGCTAAGATGCAGATCTAATGTTGTGTCCTTCTCTCTCTCTCTCTTTCTCTCTCTCTCTCTCACACACACACACACACACACACACACACACACACACACACTAATACTAAAAAGGTAGGAGGAAACTTTTGGAGGTGATGACTGTGGTTTTACAGGTCCTTTTTTTTGTTGGTATTGTCTAATTGTCATTTTTCAGAAAAGGTGAACCCTCTTTTGAAAGTATATTTCAGTGAAAGTAGATTTGCAGCAATCTATACTTGAGCCTTTTGTGTCTAGAGGGCACTGCTTTGGTCATCTTTGCCCCTCAGTAGTGTAACACACACAATCATACCTCCAAATGGCTTGATTTATTATGGTTAGAATTAGGAAATAGCAGATTCCTAATAAATAATCCAACCAGTACTGTAAGAGTGAAGATACTGCCCTGGCTGGCGTAGCTCAGTGGATTGAGCACGGGCTGCGAACCAAAGCATTGCAGGTTCGATTCCCAGTCAGGGCACATGCCTGGGTTGCAGGCCATGGCCCCCAGCAACCACACATTGATGTTTCTCTCTCTCTCTTTCTCCCTCCCTTCCCTCTCTCTAAAAAAAAAAAGAGTCAAGATACTAACATACAAAACCTCAAGTATAATAAGAAATGAATGACAACGTCTAGTCCATCCCCTTGACTTCAGGCAGGATGGTACTCTGTAATTAGCACCAGCTTCATCTTCAGTCCATAAAGGAGAAGGTGTGATGCACACAGCCAGTCAGAGGCAGAGACTCCAGTTGATCTTTCAGCCCTGATCCTCCTCCTGCTATCCCATTTTTCTGCTCACCTACAACAAAACTCATGTCCACTTGTTGTTCTCTTGATATTCTCCTGTGTAAAAACCAATCAGGTTTTTGTCCTTCATCACTCTGCTGAAATGGCTTTTGTCAGAGTTCCAATGTACTAACTCTCCATTGCCAACTTCACTTGTTGATGTTCTATCCATTGGCCTATTGGCAACCTTTGAAGCAATTAGTCACTCTCTTCACCTTGTAATACTTTTTCACTTTTCCTCCAAGATATACTCTCTTGCTTTTTCTCCAATATCTCTGGGTCTTTCATTTTTAGACTCCTTAACTGTTCCCTCACTGTACCAAATTCAGTTTGTTCAGCCTGGATGTGTTCACTTGCCCTGATGGCTATCTGGCCAGGCAGCCAGAGGGTCCTAGGAGTTGCTTGTGCTGTTCGTGAGGCTGCAGAACCAAGTTGTTCCTGTCGCTGCTATTCTCATTTGTTCCAAGCTGCAGGGCCTGCTGCTCTCAGTCTCTCGTGTTCCTAACACATCCTGACATCACAGCACCTCATGTTTTTGCTGGAATTATTGCATGCCTTTTGGGTCTGGCTGAGGCTTCCCTGTTGCTTCTGAAGACTGAAATGTCATGGAACCTGCTTAGGCATTTACACATTTGCAACCTGGAAATACAAGGGAATTAACTCACTATAGTATGACTTTAACCAATGGAAGGTAAGGAGTAATCAGATAAATTATCTTTCTCCCCACACCTCCCATTATGGTCTGTGTGGAAATGAACTGTTCAATAGAGCCCTTTGGAAGACATGTGGGATACTGAACAATCAATTCATGGTATGGTTGGTGGCAGCTCAGTGATGCATTTCCTTCTTGCCTCACTCTTTTTACCCTCTTCAATCCTGATAAGATAGTACACTCTCCAATATAGTGTGTGCATGTGTAGTTTTACCTCCATTTTTAAAGAAAACTCAACCTAAGAGACTTGATAAAAGGAATGGCTCTTAAAAGTAAATTCACAGGGTAGTATTATGTCAGTTGATTGTGTATGAGTCTGAAAATATCAGGGGCCACATTGTTGATGGTTAAGAAGGTGTTAATAACACATGTTTTACAGTGAGGTACATTTACCAAAAATTTCCCATTATTAGTTGGAATGAGGTAAAGATGAAAGGAAGTGCTTGGATATAGAGAGGTTGGAGTGCTTGATTGGCATGAGGGCATGGTAATTTTAAGGATTGTGGTGTGGGTTGATTGATTTTTGATGGCACTGGGAGCCTGGCAAAAATAAAATGATAGGTTTGCACCATCCAACTAACTTAACTGACTTAAAACATGATGCAAAAGACAGAGGTCTTCCATGGTAGCTTTAAAGGAGACACTAAATTCCTGTAGCCAGAGGACAGACTGCTGAAAATCAAGTCCAGGGTGGCAGAAATATAAAGAACACTGAATCAGTTCAGGATCAATAGGTCATCTACGTCAAAAGAAATTCCCTAATAGAAAAAGTGTGGGGCCTTAAGAGAAAGAAATGGAGCATTTTGGTGAATGTGCCTGAACTACTGCACCTTCAATGTCTTCTGAATTTTTCAGGCTGGCTGAAGCACCTTCCTTACCTTGCCAGAAGAGAATCGTTTCTCTTTGCCTGACCCCAAGCAGGCATTTTGCAAGAACTTTCGTGTTTTCTTCAAGATCCAGTCATCGCTCTTCTTTGCTTCTAAACCAGGTTATATCTTAGAACTGTGTTAGTGGAGAAATACAGTACCTGGCTCTAGAGAGAATAACTTACATGCAAAGAAAATTGTAGAATATATAAATATGGTATATTTCTTATTTTTCACCCACAGAGAAATCCAGAGATCTTTGAACTACAGCTGACAAACTTTGTATCAACATAATAAAATTTAATAAAATTCCTATACAAATTTTTTACTTCATCAATTTCTTCCCTTCTTTGCTGTCTTTTCCTCTTCTAACCTTGTATTCTGGGGTGGGTTTTTGATGGCACTGGGAGCCTGGCAAAAATAAAATGATAGGTTTGCGCCATCCAACTAACTTAACTGACTTAAAACATGATGCAAAAGACAGAGGTCTTCCATGGTAGCTTTAGAAGCTTCCATGGTAGCTTCCATGGTATATTACTCTATGACTTTGGAAACTGTCCCCACCTCTTGGCAAAACTGAAGGTTGTCTTAACCTACTTCACAAGGACATTCTTCTGATTCCAGCCACCAAGATATCTAGTATCTGTTTTCTGATTTTTCAGATGGCCCAGGCAGCCATTTTACTCATTGCTACCCATTGCTTCAAAGAATTGATTAATAGCAATAACTTGTTTAAGCCCACCTAATCATTCTTCTCAATAGGAAATAATGTTGGTCCCAGGTCTATTGGAGTTACAAAACAGAAAAAAGTGGTATACTGAGAAAGGCTTAGGCCCCTAATCCTGCTGTGAGAATGCTTAAAGAGTGGATGTTAAAAAAGACCAAAAAAACCCCAAAGGGTCCTAAAACTGACTCTCAGGTGAGGAGAACAGGTGGGCCTGAGGAGAAGACAAGACAACAGAACAAAACATGTTATAATGGATCAGCTGGACCAGAATGAAAGGAGGAGAGAGTGCAGTGATCCTGGCCACAAGGTGTAACTTGTCCTGAATCACAAGGTCAGAGACTGCAACTGAGAAAGTCACTGAACAAGTAACTTTATTTAGAGTAGCATCTCTGACATCAACAATTTCCTGGTGTTAGGAAGACAGAGTTTGACATTTAAGTTTCACTAAATTGGGAGGAATTGGTAACATCTCAGTTTTTGATTAAAACTTCAGAAAGGCTGTGCCTTAATAGTACTTCTAAGTTACTAAGGGCTATGATTTCAGAATGGGAGTAAAATGAAATAACAAAGGCTTAATAGAGCCTGAAGTTAAACCTCATAGGATCAAGATTTCACAGATCAATCAATATGTTAACTATGAATGCTAGATAAAAATTAAAAAGTCTTCAAAAATGGTAAGAGAATCCTCATATTTTTCAAAGTATTATTTAGAATAACTAGTATATATTGAAAAATTACTATATACACTACAAAAGCATAATCAAGAGAAAAATGACAAAGAAAGACTTCTGATAACCCACATTTAGAAACAGCTGACAAACATGTTAATTATAAAAATAGTTTGAATAATATACCATGAAAGGATAAATGGGCAGATTATTTGGGGATTTAAAGATAAAGTTAGAAATGTATTAAAAATCAAATAAAAATTCTAGATCTGCAAATATACATGAAGTAAAAAATATCATAGTTGGAAATAACATCAGATTGGACAATGCAAAATAAAAGATCAGTGAACTCGAAGACCAAGTTAATCGAACAGAGGGAAGAGATAAAATATACAAACTGAGTAACATTTATTGGGTGTCTAAGGAATCTGACATATATGTATTTAAAGTCCCAGAAGGACAGGAAAAGAAATTCAACACAAGAATTGGTGAACTAATGGAAAACATTTTCTAAATTTGGTTGCAAAATTACAAAATTAACCCACTGACCCAGGAAATTCAGTGAGTCCCAAACAAAAGGAATACAAAGAAAATTACACTGAAACATCAAACTGATGAAAATCAAATATAAAGAGAAAAAATGTAACAGAAGCCAGTTAAAAAATTACACATATGGGAGCAAGGATAAAAATGATGACTGATTTTCATGTTAAAAAATGAGATAAAAAACAAAGGAACAAAATATTTAAAGTTCTAAAGGAAAGAATAAACCTGTCAATCTAGGATTCTATAGTTGGCAAAAATTTTATAAAAAATAAATAAGGACATTTCATGAAAAAGCTGAGAGAATTTCTTATGAACAATCATACACTGCAAGAATGCTGAAAAGAAATACTACATGAAAATTTGATATATAAAATAGAAAATGGGGGGTGCAAGGATATTACTTGGAAGGAACACATGGAAACTTTCTGGGATTATGAAAATAATCTGTATCTTGATTAAGATGGTGGCTATGCTAATGTATACATCTGTTAGAGATCATAAAACTATGTACTTAATATATGTATTGTATTTTAGGTAAGTTTTACCTCATTAAAAAATGTTTTTTTCCTCAGAGGGTGGGCATCTCCAGACAGGAGGTGCTCTTTCTCAGTACCCATGGTTCCTGTGCTTACCCTAATCATATTAGTTAATTTGGGTTGGTTGCTTTCTCCTTACATGTAAATAAACTTTGATTGACAATGAGCAGTCACCTTAACAGAGGAACATGTGATCTAATCAGGGCCATATCCCTTGATTTTAGTAATATATTTGCTTATTCCTCTGTACAATAGATACAGCTTGCCCATGATTCTTTGTTTATTTATTTGTCCTCATAGCCCATTGCTAAGTGCTCTGACTCTGTCACTGTTAGTTTACAAAGTGGCCCCTGTACACAGAGGGCAGGGAGAGACCAAAGAAAGAGGCAGATCACTCCAGGTGGGCAGGTAGCAGTTTAATAGGCAAGGGAACTTACATACAGTGCTTGTATTGGGCAATTGCAAGATAAATAGTTCTTTGCACTCATCCAACAGAATCTTATATAGAAATCTTACCTGGGTTCAGTCATATATTCAGTGCGGACAGCCTCAATAATGCCTTACTTTCTCAAGGCTATGTCCTTGGAACAGCTTTCACTGTGGGCACATTAAGCAGAGTGTACGTTCTATGGATAGGGGAAGAGGTGTGGAACCTTAGATTGCCTGGGTCCAGCTCAGTGTCAACCAGCAGTCACATCCTCTTGTTTATCTCCCCCAACAATCTCCTTGCTTCTCAAATTCTCTCTGTCTCTGTCTCTGTCTCATTTCTCCTGTCAGGCTTAAAGCTCACTGAGGAAGGTATCCATGTATCCTTACCAGGATAAAAACAGCTGATGATGGGTGGTAGTTATTTTTCCTCGTCAGACCAGTAGTCATATATTTCTCATTTTATTAAGATCTTCTAGAAGGTAGGAACCAGGTCAGAGCATCAGAGCAGGGTTCCCTGGGAGGCCATCATGAGCTTGGTAACCATGTTTCCCAATATACGGGGCTCCCAGAGCTTTGTAACAATATCTATATCACAAGCAGGAAACACCTGGTGGTTTTTACCCCCTCGGATTTGTGTTAAACCTCCTTATCAAATAAGAATACCATTGAATGGGGGTTTCTTTCCTTCCACCATGCTGGGAGCCAGTGATCTCTTGTATACCTTTCCCAAAGGCTAAGGGAAGAGGATAGATTTCCGGGCTGGGGTTGAAGAGTTTATCACTGAGACGGGCCCCTCCTCAGCAGTCGGAAAGCCCCATCCCGGATCTGCTTGGTCTTCATGCCATAGATGATAGGGTTGAGCATGGGTGGTACAACCAGGTAGAGATCAGCCAGGAGGATGTGGATGTGCCGGGGTACATTCTGGCCAAAGCGCTGTGTGTAGAACGAGAAGAGTCCTGGTGTATAGAAGAGGAGGATGACACCCAGGTGGGAGCCACAGGTACCAAAGGTCTTAGCCCTTGCTTCTTTAGAGGAGAGGCTTAATACAGCCCGGAAGATGAGTGCATAGGAGATAGCAATGCAGATGGAGTCAGTGCCCACCACCAGTGTGGCAGCGGTGATGCCATAGATGTTGTTTGGCCGTGTGCCCCCACAAGCCAGCTTCACCACAGCCATGTGCTCACAGTAGGAGTGGGCAACCATTCGACTACAGTAGCTCAGCCTTGCCAGTAAACAGGTGAGTGGAGTCATGAGCCCCAAGCCACGAAACATAGCAGCTGCCCCCAGCTTGCCCACAGCCTCTAGAGACAGCAATGACCCATAACGCAGTGGCCAGCAGATGGCCAAGTAGCGGTCAAAGGCCATTGCTAGCAGTATACCAGATTCTACAGCTGAGAAACCATGGATAAAAAACATCTGAGCAGCACAGGCTTCAAAGGTGATCTCAGCAGCATTTGTCCAAAAGAGAGCGAGGAGCTTGGGCACCATAGAAGTACAGAGCACCAGGTCAATGATGGACAGCATGCATAGGAACAGATACATGGGCTGGTGCAGTGCAGGCTCTGAACGCACCACCAGTAGCACCACCATGTTGCCAAGCACTGCCAGGGTATACATGGAACAGAAGGGAAATGCAATCCAAAAGTGGGATTTCTCCAGGCCAGGAATTCCCATCAGCAGGAAAGAGTTTGGGTTCCGATGGCTGTGGTTTGTGAATTGCATAGCCAGGTCAAGGTTGGGTGGGTATAGAAGACCTCACTGCCTTGCTCTTAGATATGGAAAACCCTGGGAGATCAAGCCACTAGGATTTATTCTCATGCTGTGGCTGAAATTGAAATGGTAGCAGGAAATATTAGAATTAGGCTTCATGAAAAAACATCCATGATGAGAAGATTATAGAGCACTAGGAAATGATTCAAGGCAGGAGGTGAAGTTTTCACTTTGAGGGTTCAAGGGAGTTCTTAGCATTTGTGTCTAATTCAATGATGTCATGGTTATAGAATCTTCTCCATGGTGAAGGTGAGAGGCTAGAGACATTTAGAGCTTTCTTCTTTATACCTGTGAACCATCTTCTGCCTATACTTTGTTATTCTCCTCTGAATCATTTGCCTGTATGACAGAATAAGGGTAATGTAATAATAAAGTTTAGGCAGATTGGATGGAAGACTCAAATGTGGTTACATTTCAAGATGGAAAATCAGAACTGAGGGGAAGATAAGGGAAAACAGAGAGATTTTGGATGGGTTTTTCAAGTAACTGAGCCTGTGGTTCCTCATAGATGAGGCTCAGAACCTGGGTTCTAACCAGTTACAGCAAAACACATAGTGAGGGGCTGAATCACATGTAGCTTGCTACAGCCATAACATCACTAGGCTCATATTTGTTTTTTTGGTTCATGTCAGTACTAGATGCCTTACTTGCCTTAGGTGTCTGGTATGGATGCTGGCAGAAAAAGGTGAGGTCATGCAGAATTGGTCAGTGGTAGGTGTTAGGCTGATTTGGCCATAATATGTAATGTGATAAGGCTATTGAGAGATGATTGCATACAAAGTGTATTTTTTTTATAGAAATCAAAATACATGAAAGAAGGGGGGTAAGAAGTGAATTTTAATTGTTGGGAACAAAATTATTCATTGTAAGCAAACCTAGAGACTAACTGGTCAAATGACAGGACTGAGCTTCCACACATATCCACCCTATCTCGTTGTCCATTACCCATACTCTCTATATCCCCTCATCTTCCCTCACCTACATGTGCCTTCTCATTTTTCCTCAAATCCACTAGACAGCCAGTGATTGAGAATTTGAAAAAGAGGGGAGATTAATAGAAAACTTAAGAAGGGGACATTAGAGGGAGGGGAGATGAGGATGAAAAGGAAAGAAAGAATAAGAAATTGACATGAGAGAGTAGAAGAGAAGAGGGAGAGAGAGAGATTCCTTCCTCACACTGGTTTCTAATATAATGGAATGTGATGGTGTTCTGGTTGCTAGTTGGGACAGACATAGCCAACAAACTGGACCCTCTGGAGATAGCCCATTTGTGTCCTTTACCTTAAGCTGCAATATCCTTGAAATCCCTTACATCAGCTATCCATACCCAGAGAGAGAGAGAGAGGCAGGAAGAAGGGAAGGAACCCTGGACCAGGATGCTTGTTTTCCCATCTCAGCGCCAACTGTAGCTGTTACCGTGATATTGAACAAATTATCTTGTCTCTCTCTGACTCATCACCCCCTCTTCCATGTGTTTCTATTTTCTCTTCTGTGCTATCTCCCTCCCTGAGTTTCCATCATTCAGCCTTGGTCTGAGCATAGTCTCAGGGATTTCAGTTTAGGTGGTGGCCAAAGGGTCAAGAACCGAAAAGTCTGAGTTGGTGGTGGGGAAGACCTTATCAAATAGTATGTGTAAAACTGGCTCATTGTATGAATGAGCATGCCATGTGTTTGGCTGAGCATGTGATTGTCTACATATGGTGCTGTGCAAAATGTATGAACAAGGCTATACTCAGAAGACAGGTATGGTTAGGTAAGAAATTGTATTTGGTGTCTATGCTTTAGTGCTCTTTCTTTGGTGCAGAGAAAATGGAGAAGTTAATTACTCAGCCATAAATGAGACAGCCTTCCTTACTTCCTTTTCCTCTTCCACTCAGCCTTTTAATAATTGAATTAAGTTTCATCAGTTCCTGAGCAACCACTCAAACAACTTTTACTCAATCTCTGTACCTACACAGGGCAATGATCTCAAAGCTCATTGTGCTTCAGTCCCATTTGCACAGATGGGGAAAATGAAGTTGGAAAAGCATATGTTGAGCATAAAATGCTTATATTCCAGGAAAGAGATCAAGGTCAATGTGAAGGCCTTGGGGTTCTCACTTCCTGGCCCTCTCACTAATATTTGATTTAGAGCTCATGAAAAGTGTTCAGGAATAGAAGATCATAGGGCACTGGGAAATGATGCAAAACAGGAGGTGGGTTATCATCACTAGTGTTCAAAGGAACTTTTGCCACTTCTGCTTGATTCAATGATCTCTGGGCTGTGGGCTGGGAGGTAAGTGGCATGGCTGCAGAACCATCTTCATGATAAAGGTGAATGGCTAGGGACTCTTACAGCTTTCATCTTCTTGCCAATGAACCCTCTGCTGCTATAACCTACTGTTATTTTCTTCTGATTCATTTCCCTCTGGAGGTCAGGCAAAGAGAAACTCCCAGCCTCTTTCAGATGACTCACCCAGAATAACTACTTTTATGCCCCATGCTTCCCTTTGTTCTGAATTGCATTAACATTTGGTATAAGAAAGGCTTTACTTAAAATATAGGGGTGGACCATGGCTGGTGTAGCTCACTAGATTGAGCATGGGCCTATGAGCCAAAGGGTCCTGGTTTGATTCCCAGTCAGGGCACATGCCTGGGTTGCAGGCTGAGTCCCCAGTAGGGAGCATGCAAGAGGCAACCACACATTGGTATTTCTCTCCCTTTCTCCCTCCCTTCCCTATTCTCTAAAAATAAATAAATAAAATCTTTCAAAAAAATAAAATATAGGGGTGGGAAAAATTAGGTTAATAACAACAATAATACAATAATAAATAAATAATAATAATACAAGAATAAACTGTGTTTTGTGTACTTACAAAAGTAAACTTACTTTTGCATACCTTTGTATATAAGAATAGAAACTCAAGTACCTGGAACAAGAGGAGGAGAATGTTCTTCATCAATGGAGGTGCTCATGAGCTTCTGGAAGCTACTTATCAAGAAGTCAACATTCATTAGTGGAAGGCTACTGTGAGGAATTATTATGGGAAATACTTATCTGAAGAGCAAAGCACTATCTAGCACAGTGTGATTCACTTGTAAGTCCCTTTTATTGACACTATCTTAGTGGCAGTCAGGCCTTTGGTCTGACTATAGTGTGCCTATTGTAGGGTTGATCACATAGACAGACTTACCAGGTCTAGGGCAGGGAGTGGTAGTGGAGTGTTAGATGCTGTAGGGTTTAGAGTGTGAGGATCAAAAGAACTGGAGTATTTATTCTGTGATTAGGGCCTTAGCGGAGAGTAAACATTCCCTGGGGATAAAAGCACTAAAAGGACCTCTGGGATGGTGGAAAGAGGTGGAGAATTGAAGTTAGGTCGTCTGGGCCATGGTGGGGTAGAAGGGAAAGATAGGATAGCGGAAAAGACCTGCCCTGAAAGTTCAGTTTGGGTAAGAAGGAGAAGGGGAGAGTGCAAATAATTCTAAAGCCTTCTTCATATAGGAAGGCGTTTGAGAACATTTTGCTAATTTTGCTTTTTCTCCTATCCCCTCCCATCTGTCCAAAATACTTGTGTTTCAGTGTTTCTTTTGGACAAGCTACTTCTCTGCATGTTATTTCTTCATCTGTAAAATGAGGAGGCAATGAATATTAAATAAGATGATATATGCAAGGCATTTACCATTTTGCGTGGTCTGTACCAAGTGCTCAATAAAAAGTATAACTTTTGTTTCATTATTTTATTTAATTCAGTGATCACTGATTGAGCATCTGTTACTTGCAAAGGACTATGGTAGATGTTAGGGCACAGAGCTGAAGGGTGATGCCCCTGTTCTCAGGAGGTTTTGGTCTGATTTGGAAGATGGGCAGACAGATGGAAATTAATTAAAATTCAATGATATGTAGACATAAAAAAGACACAGGGGCCCATTCATAAAGGAAAGGGTTAGCTCTGTAAAAGTTAGTCAAGAATTTAGGGTTTAGAAATTTAAGGTGAGATTGGAGGAAGGGGACACACCAGGGAGAGAGGACAGAATGTGTAAAACACAGGAAGGGGATATGGGTATGTTCTGGGAACCATTCATCCCAGTTCAGAGTTGACATTTTCGTGAGTCTTCTCTGATACTCCGGGTCACCATTGGGTGTTCTCTCTCTTTTCTTATCCACAAAACATCTTATCAGATGCTGCTTTTCTGATACTGTCCACATTAAACCCTGTGAGTGTAGCCTTAGGTAAGTTAAGTAACAACTCTTAGTCTCTTGTTCCCCATCCATAAAAATGGGGGGGGCACTGTCATAAGAAATTACATATAAGATATTTAATACAGTGCCTGGAACATAGCAAGTTTCCTAGAGATTTTTTTTTTTTTTTTAGGAGGCAACTATACAATGTGACTTTTTTTTCTTTTTTTTTATTTAAATGAATGTTCAAGTACAGTTTTCACCCCCCTACTCCCATTCAAGTCCTCCCACCCCCCCCTACCTCCCACCCAATCTATCCCTCCCACCCCACCTCCCTCCCTCCCTCCCATTACCACCCTCCCCCTATCTTTTATCCATATGTTCATAGCAGCACAATTTACAATAGCTAAGTGCTGGAAGCAACCTAGATGCCCATCAGTAAATGAATGGATCAAAAAACTATGGTACATTTACACAATGGAATTCTATGCAGCAGAAAGAAAGAAGGACCTCCTACCCTTTGCAACATCATGGATGCAACTGGAAAGCATTATGCTAAGCGAAATAAGCCAGGCAG